>CM044957.1:4555671-4590419 GCA_024516035.1 Bactericera cockerelli
AACAGCCGATCGTGCGGTGGGAGAAGGCCGGGATGTAGTCACATTGCAGGACCTGACGGAAGTACTTAAAAAGAATTTGAGTAACGTAAAAATCTTTGTCATAACTGAGACTGAAATTGAGACAATCTCAACAAGTCTAATCGATATGAAGGCAAAAGTTCTTCCTGGCACTATGAAAGTTCACCAAATCATGTCGGGGCAACAGATGGGGACTCTGCATTTTCGAGCTCTGAGTAGCTTCGACGCTGACGGTAACTTTCACGCCGATATTGGAACGCTGCAATATGTAGAAGAAACATCTGCCATCACACGAGTAAGGTACTCCGAAGTTTATTCCGATGACAGTGAAAATCCAAACGGAACCTTGGAAACAAAGACCAAAGAGAAGAAAATGAAGAAAACAACAAGACCCCAAAAGAAGCGAGGAAAAAAGGCTAAAAGAGTAAGAGCTGTGCAGAAGGAAAAAGACAGTTCTGAGGAAGATGATGCTGACCAAACTTATTGCTTGGTTTGTTTTGAAAGCTATTCTTCCAGTAAGTCCAACGAAGAATGGGTTTCATGTGTGGACTGCAAATCCTGGTCTCATTTTGCTTGTACAAAACAAAATGAATATTACGTTTGTCATAACTGTCAGTCAGAATAGAATAAAATACATAGTTAACCGGTTGGAATTTTTTTGTTTTTAAAGGTCTTTCCTCACATTTTTTTTCCAAGGTCTTTTGAATTTGTATAATTTAAGGAGATTTGTTTATTTTTTACCTTGTTTTTGTTATATGCCTTGACCAACAAAAGATTTTTACTTACAATTTCTTTCAGAGGCTTTCTCAAAACCCTTTCAACAAATTTTAATTATTTAATTTATATAATTTTACGGAGCTTTGTTTATTTTTTTACCTTTTTTTTGGTTATATGCCTACATATTATAACTATATTTAGGTCTGTTTTTTTTATATTATTATTATTATTAGCCTCTTTATCTACTTGTGTCACAGCAAGTTCTCATTGTTTGTCTTATTGTCGTTCAACTCATTATTGTACAACTTTGAAGAAAAAGTTGTACATCTAAAACTTGACCAACAAAAATAGGAACCGTGAGAACCCGCCTTAAACTACAAGTTTTGTTTACCAAAGTGTGTTCGAATTGAGTTCCTTTTTACATTCTGTATCCTATTTTGTTTTCTTACATTAAAAACTATTTTCTTTTCTTAAAAAAAGTGTACTTTTGTTAATCATTTAAATTTTTCCTACTACATATTACAGAAAATATTTATTGAGCTTTTAATGAATACATAGTAGGTATATCATGTATTCGTAAAAATCACCAGTAAATCAAAAATGCCTTGAAAGAGGTACATTAGTCATTCCTCTGGTTTGGTCATCATTCCTCTGGCATGTATTTATATTTTAAAGTTGTGTAAAATCATCAAAAACGGTTTTTCGTAGTGTTCCTTTAAAAGTATGTTAGTACTACTGGTTATAAAGTGATATATCGAAATTAAGAACTGAAAACATGATGTTTTTGGCTTGTCAAAAATTTGACCCAAAAAACTGTACTTATCCTGGAATCACCCATTTTAATCACATAATATTTTGTCTTGGGCATACTGCTGGAACAATAGGACTCATTACTCCAATCGGGTAGTATAAATAAGACGATATCTGTATTATTATTATTAATACCTGTGAGGTGTAGAAGTTTTGTTAATTTTAAGCAAATTTAATCTTTAACAGAGATTTCTAAAAGAAGATGGTTTCTTGCATGGTATTTTTCTTTCTTTTTTGATAAGGTGATAGAAAATAATCTTAGCAAATTTTTTCTTGTTAAAAAAGATAAATTTGTTTCCACAGGTGGTAGATTTCTTATATAAGATGGTATTTTTTTATAGATAAAATCTAGGAGGTCTTCTGATACCAGAAATCTTGTTGAAAAAGGACCCTATGGTTTCAAATTTTAGCACAACATCTGTTTTCAAGGGATTTCTGAACCTCTTGGTGTGAATCTCTCCTCTCCATCTGGCATATAGTCCATGAGTTTTTGTATTGTTAGTTACGCTTTCTTTCTGTTTAGGTGATTAAATACAATTTGCATTGGTAGTCAAGTGGTTAATGCGCTAGTCTGGTAATCCAGGTAGCGTAGGGATCCGTTGGTTCAAATCTCACCCAGTGCATCAATTTTTCCTCATTAATTTGAGTTTGTGACCACATAATAATAAGACTCTGAGGGTTTAGATGGTAGAAAATGCTTTGAGTATTAACCTCGCCTTATGGTTACATTCCACTAAAGAGTATTATTATTATAATAATACAAGTATATTTAGGATTTGATAGACAGGTATTATTTCTCAAATGGTACCTATCAATAATTGATAGGTTTAAGATTTGATATATGTATAGGTACCATTTCTCATATGGTACCTACCTTATCAATGAGTTTTATTTTTATTTTTTTAAAGGTATAGAAACCATCGTTTTTTTTTTTATTTTAAAGGAAAGATCATCTTTTCACACCATAGGTCCGAATAAAGCATTTATTCGCTAGCTATCTGATTTATCATCATCTATTCTATATTAGGAAGTTATTAATGACATCCTAAGACCTTATTCTCGAAAAATACTGCCTTTTTGTCCCATAATTATTGGTTTTACATGTATAGGTACCTAAAATATATATGTATGTACCTTAGATGGATTTGATGGCAGGTATTGCTTCAGGCAATAATCACGCTCTTTGTCAATATTATTCTTGTCAGTAAAGAGTTATTATAAATACTCATGGGAGTACAGGAGTAAAAATCTAAACTGCCCATTAGTGTGATAAATCCTCGAATGAGGAAAGAAGGTGCTGATGCGAATTTGTAGATTGAAACCAACATCTTCCGAACAAAAAGAAATAAAAGATACCTATCTAATCCATCAACAGAAAACGCCCTCCAAAAAAAATCCGGTTTTGAAAAGCACAATAGAGCATCAGCAATCATTTATCTCTTAATAATAAACATGTGATAATAAAAATACACTGACAAATCATGGACACAATACTTCCTCGTGAATGGTTCACATCGTATACTTTTGGAAATTCAAACAGACCGACCTCAGTAGCTAGATCGATAAGGCGGCGGACTTGTAACCTCGAGGTTGGTGGTTCGAGTCCCGGTTTCAGCGTAGATTTAGTGAAGCGAGATTGCGTGGTTGTGATATCACGAAAGTGATTAGCACAAATATGATAACTTAACACTTGGAAATTCATGTTTTTGACTTTCCATTATGGCTATTGTATATTCTGAGATTTTTGTTTTGCTATATAATTATTATATTCTGAGATTCATTATGGCTAGGTAAAATGGAAGACATTATTTTTTCAATGTTTGTCATAATTTTTGGATATTCTTAAATGCAAAACAAAAGTTGCTCCGAGCTAGCGACAATGGCACGTTCAATACGTAAATCAGTTTTCGTTCCGTCACTAAAGTTAAGCTAAGATTTGGATGGGTGACCATTCAAATTCGAAACCTCGTGATGCTGGCTATTCCCAGCCCCACTCAGGTTAGGTGAGGTTAAACTGAGTAGCTGCAGGTTTGTGAGTTTCCAGCGAATGGAGGGTAAACCATTCGCTGACCATGCAGTTGAAAGCGATGTTAAACCAGAAAAAAAGTTGCTCAGCAGGTTACGAAACTATCTTGAAGGTAAATTGTTCCCTGAAACCGCTTTCGGATTGCTTCAGTGCATTTAACCTATACATCCATGTCAGTCCGTGGTTGAGTGGTTAAGAGCATTGCTAGCTGACTCGGAGGTTGCGGGTTCAAATCCCGGCCGGAGCGGAAAGTCTGACCGATTGTATCCCTTTCCGGAATGACATGGATGTAAAGGTAAAGTGCCCTGAAGTAATGCGAAATCGGTTCCGAGGCACAATTACCTTTTAAAAAAAAGCAACAAAAAATAATGTCATTCCGGTAACGGAAAAAACTCGGTCAGATTTTTTCGCTCCGGCCGGGATTCAAACTCGCAACCTCCGGGTCAGTCATCCAGAAATATCTACCTATTTGTTTCATTCTACAAAAAAACGAACTCAAAATTTCCGATAGCTAACATTACCTGTTCTCGGATGTAAAAAACACAACGATGATTTGTGAGAGCGAATTTCGTTACGAACATCTGCGCTTGACAGATGAACATAGAACCTACCTCAACACTTTATTAGCTAACCTAGGGCTACGAAATATTACCGAGGTGTATCCTTGTCTTTAATGGTCCTCATTTATCAGAATTTGCACTGGCGGGATATATTCGTGCAACCCGTGGCCGCATTGGTACACGGGTGCACGAAAAAAAACACTACTCTGCAAAATTTGTGTTGCACATGACGACAGTAATGGTTTAATGGAAATTGCTGAGAATGCTGAGTGAGCATAAAATTTTGGTAAGAATAACAACTTTAAAAAAAAATATAATTATATGTTCTCATGAAAAACAGCATCACGAAGTCTTCACCTCGTTGGACGTTGCTTAACTTCGGTGATCCTACGAGAACCGGTGCATTTGACACGACATCGACGCTGGCTGATATTTTTTTTACGGTCAAAACTAAATTCAGTTTGAGCGCATGAACAGATTTTTCTTATAATCATTGTTCTATAATTACATGCTTTTTGTGGTTGTGAGTGACATTTATATTTTTCACGTGTTGTTCATTTTCCTTTCGTGGCGAAATATTTATGTCTAGCAAATCTACATTTTATTCTCTGTGACAATAAGAAAGAAGCTCCACCTACAATGTACAATGTACATGCATGTCACGAAAGCTAATTATATTTTTTATATATTGCAATTGCTATCCAGAGAGATAATGCTGCGAGTATAAGAGGAACTCTCCCATCCTCTGAAAAATTGGAGGAAATACTTTACTTGTAAGATGTTGTTCATGTTGTGTTGTTAATAAATTTGCCCTAAACGGTGTTTTTTTTTTCTTTCAAAAAATACTTGAAATATATTTATTTACATATATATAATCATCTTCTTCCTTTTTAATCACAAAGTTTCAGTATGGTCCTGAGTGCGTTAGCATGTGTTGGACCCTACCGTACAAGGTACCTTTCTATATATTTTTTGGGTTTAACGTCGCTCGCTTTCAACTGCATGGTCATATCACGACGGGGTGTTACCCTCTATTCGCAGGAAAATCACAAACCTGCTACCCACAATAACCTGACGGAACTAACCCAGCCTGGGCTAAACTTTATGAACACACTGTGTGTAAAAAATCCTCAATTTCTTTAAAGAATTTCAATTTTATTACAAGAATTTGATATCGTCCGCTCAGAAGACCACAAAGATCTCCATTACTCACTGACCACCGTCTTATTATTATTACTGACCACCGTCTTATTATTATTATTATTATTACTGACCACCGCACTGTCTCGCGTTTGTGGTCCCCCTGTGTGGTTTCCAACACAGAAATAGATTTGTCAAACACGTGTATCTATCAGCGTAGAATTTCACCCGATATCCTTTCTGCTACTTCAGATGCAAATCAAGATATATTCTTCATTACCTGATGAGTAAAGTAAAGTAAAAAAGTATTATTATTATATACCTGAGAAAAAAAAAATATAAAAAAAAATATTGCATCGCTGGAATTTAACTGAGACTAGCAGTCGCGTCGCCTTGTCTGGTAAGTCCTCCATGGTTCAGTGGTGAAGAGCATTCGTTGCTGACCCGGAGGTTGTGCGTTCGATTCCCGATCAGAGCGGAAAATTCTGACTGAGTTTTTCCGTTTCCGGAATGTCATGGATGTTAAGGTAAAAAAGGGCCCTAAAGTAATGCGAAAGCGGTTCCGGTTCACAACTACCTTTTTTATTCAACTATTAAAAAAATACATCCGATTTCTAATATTAGAAATTTGTCGGAAGTAAAAGTGGTCAAGGCGACGACGGCGGGTCTAGTAATTCAGAGTTTGCGGGATCGAAACCCAGCCGGGATATAACAAGTTAACCTTTGCCCCGGATTACAGGACTGCAATTATTATTGTAAATATAATTTTAATAATGTTGTTCTATATTTTATTTTGTAAATATATTCAATTTTTTTTGTTAATAATATTGTTGATTATTTTGTATAAAAAATAAAGTGTAAATGAATAAATGATACGTCTTGGGGTTACTGCTGGAATCATGGGACTCATTTAGTAGTTTCAGTACTAGTCGGTCACTTCGTCTGCATAAATGTAGGTATCAATCTAACAGCTGTATCAATCTATCAGCTATATCAATCTATCAGTTGTATCAATCTATCAGTTGTGTCAATCTATCAGCTATATCAATCTATCAGTTGTATCAATCAATCAGTTGTATCAATCTATCAGCTGTATCAATCTATAGCACACTGAAGAAAGAAGACGTTTTTAATGAAATAATTATATTATATCATTTGAATCCCCTTTAGATATAAAAAAAAAATCTATCAGCTATATCAATCTATCAGTTGTATCAATCTATCAGGTCTATAAATCTATCAGATGTATTCAATCTATCAGTTGTATCAATCTATCAGCTGAATCATTCTATCGGTTGTATCAATCTATCAATCTCTCAGCTGTATCGATCTATCAGCTGTATCAATCTATCGGTTGTATCAATGAAAGCAAAGATCACTGACTTTTGACAAGCCGACTCCTGGTTGGCCCGGCGCCAGCTCTCTGAAGCATGGCAAGCTGTGACGTCATTCGCCAGTATCGAAATTGGCCCAACTAACATGTCAATTAAATCAGACAGATCGTTACAGATGCTAATAGACACTTATGTATGCCCGCGCTACGCGAGGAGCACTGAGGATAAGTTGGAGTCCCTTTAATCCCACAGTTGCGCACTGGTAGTCAAGTGGTTAACGCGCTGGTGTGGTAATCCAGGTAACGTAGGGATTCGTTGGTTCGAATCCCACCCAGTGCCTGATTTTTTCGCCATTAATTTGATTTTGTGACAACTTAATAATGAGACTCTGAGGGTTAGCCGCGAATTATATTTTTCGGCATTATTTTCCCACATTTATGGGTAATAAATTAATAATTTAACTAGTTAACACCTAATTCAGTTACTGAAATTAGTCCTAAAAGAATCTTAAGCTACATTAATAGCTTTAATCTCATTAAGAGTTACTGGGACATGTCACAAAAGATCTATTTGAGGTTGCAGTGACAAAGAGCTTTCGCAGCCGACAGCCAATACCAATACCGATGTAGCTTGTATGATTAGAAAACTTACCTATATATAAATAGGTACATATGAGTATATAAAATTATTGTATTGTATGCTTATATTTGTGGTGAAGCACAAGGCCTCTTCACAATTTTTGTGGGTAGCGCAGCATTACTAAGGGCCTCCTTCGAATTATTTTATTACATTAATTTCTTTTTACTCTGGTAATGCCGCCACTGGTCGTTACTTATACAAGTAACCACTCATTTTTCCTCACGAGGTATGAGTGGACCCCGAACATCCAAGTACAGAGCATAAATATTCCTGCCCCGCCGGGAATCGAACCCAGGGAACCATGCGTGCAATGTCTAGCGCGCTAACTCACTCGGCCACGGTGACTAGTGTATATAAAATTATGTGAAAATGTGTGTATTGATCACTGGAGCAGAAGAATAACACGAATTCTTACGATTTCTTCTATCGGTGATGAAATATTTGCGGCGGCAACTTAGTTGCAGAGAATCATGGAGTCCCATCTTGTGTTAAAAATAACGTATGAGAGGGTAAACAAATTTCAAAACATCAATAATGTCGAACAAGAAAGTGATAAATGAATCAACACAAGAGATGTGCTGAAGTGATAACTGATGGTTGGGTGGAAGAGATTGCCACAGACAATAATCCCGCCTTTTAGTTAGGACATTAGTATTATTTTCTTTTTTATTTATTAGTTAAGTCTGGCTGAGGGACTATAAACAGGGAGTAGACCAGCAGTCTGGCTAGGGGACTATAAACAGGGAGTAGACCAGCATTGGCTTGGTTCTGGGGGCCCTTGTCAATTATTAGCCTCCTTGTAAAGACAGTGGTAGAAGTGCTGAGTCATTCCTCCACTGTCTGGCTACCATCGTTCACGATGACGCCACTCTATGATGATGATGATACGTAAATCAATTATTTTTCAATCATTTTATCATTTTTTTGTATACTTTAAATACTGTGCATTCCTTTGTCCTCCTAATAAAGATTAAAATCATAATAATATTGGTTCAGTAAGTCAAAGGTACGCTAAGTCAGAAGTTAGAGTCATAGGTGTGTTTTACTATCACGAAGGGTTAATCTATGACGGAAAATAGACATCACCATGAGTGTTTAAATTTGAACGATTACCCATCCAACATCCAAGTATTAACCTCGCTGAACGTTGCCTAATTTCAGTGACAGAACTGGGTGTATTCATCGTGCCTTCGACGATGCGCTGGCTACCAATGCCGCAGTCGCAATAACCTCCACTGTTAAATTTAATAGACGTTATATCTCCCTTACCTTTATCCCATATTAGCTCATTGGGGTCGGCATTGTTCAACCTCATGGTTGAGGTTGGTTGGGTGAAGCACTTTTTTATGGCTTGATGCCCTTCCTAACGCCAACGATTTTATTTGGTTTTAACGTCCTGATCAGGACGGGGGTGTTATCCTCCATTCGCTCGGGATCGTACCAGCTACCCACATTAACCTCACTCAGCCTGGGTAGGGCCGGAAATGCCAGCCTCACGTGTTTGGAGGAAACAATTTTTTTTTCTCTCGAAAAGTCTGCTCCAACCGGGGCGGGGATCGAACTCGGGATCTCTGTACTACGGGCAGTAGTCACAACCGTTACGCCACGGAGGCTAGAAATTTAATAGACGTTAATCTAAAGAAACAAACCAACCGACCAAAGCTAATCGAAAGACTAATAATTTCAAAAGTAGACGACCAATCCATCGTCGATGAATACATGCACCAGTTTTCATACAATCACTGAAGTTTAGCAACATCCAGCATGGTGAGGAAATCGATTTGTGACCGTTCTGGTTTCGCATTAATCCACGGTCATCATGGAAATGCGAGTTCTGTTGTCTATTGCCGGCCCCACTCAGGCTAAGCGAGGTTAGCGAATGGGGAGTCAACCCTCCGACCTCATATGACCGTACAGTTGAAAACCAAATTATTATATTATAAATCTTCACCACTCAATGTTTCTCTTCTCGCTATGATGTTCAAACTGTTCACCTCTTTGATTTAAAATAAATAGAATTTGTAGTAGGTATCAGCTATTTCTACATTTTTGTCAAAAAAATCTTTGCGAAGAATTTATTGAAATTTTTAAATGGTGGGAATTTATTGAAAATTTAAATGTACAGATTTTTTTTTCTTAAAAAATTGAAGAAATTCTTCTCTGAGCATAGAGAGAACAGAGCGACCTAAAAATAGCAATTATTACCAATTTAAATAGGAATTTGCCTGTGATGTTCAAAACCGGTGCCGCCAGCGTCAATAGCACATTGAATACACCAGTTCTCGGTATCACTGAAGTTAAGCAACGGCCAGCGAGGTTAGGAGTCGGATGGGTGACCTTTCAAATTCGAAATCTCGTGATGCTTGTTATTCCTGCCCCGCTTCTCAAATGCACGGTCATATCACAACGGGGGTGTTATCCTCCAATCGCAGGAAACTCACAAACCTGCTACCCTCATTAACCTCACCCAGCCTAGGTTGGGCCGGAATTCCAGCATCACAAAGTTTTCATCGCGCTGGACGATGCATAATTTCGGTGATTCTACGAGAACCGGTACATTCAACGCCCCTTCGACGCTGTCAGAAGAACAATTTAATCTTTGTTTTTTTTTCTTTTTTAGTTAGAACACGTCTTTACACTCATTACAGTAAAGTGAGTAGCTTCTGAAATGTGAGTAGCGGCCAGTGGCGGCTTCAACACAACAATACAATTTTGCAGACTTAGTCTATTACATAATATGTATGAGACTCGATAACTCTTCATCAGAATCTTTAATTTTTATGAAAATTTAAAGGTTTGTTTAATGAGGCTCCCCAATTTTCTGAAATTTGGGAACCTCATTATTCCTCAATTTTCTTTTGCATTTGGGCGATTCATGCCAATCAGGGGCTGTTAAGTTTATTTTTCTTCTTCTTCTTCATTTACATTATTCACATTAGAAGCAATAGGTAATATAGAATTTGATTGAAGCCTACAGGTCACTGAACCACCAGTAATTTGTCCTTGCGTAAATGTGTAGTGTTGTGCTTGATCGATTAAGACATATTAAAAAAAATACAAATAATTATTACAAAAAAATTGTAAAATACAAAGAATTATTATAAAAAAAATACAAAGAAAATATAAACAATAAATGGAAAGAAATAGATAAATACATAATATATGTGCTAACTAAAGGGCGGGTATATTGGTAGGGGAATCTCTTTCACCCAACCCTTTCGCAGTGTGACTTGTGATTTTACTGCAAATTTACGAAAGCGACTTTCTATTACTTACCTTTCCAACAAGAAAACCTGTCCCAGGGATAAAATTAATGGAAAGGTCGCCTCATTTCCTGATTTCCGCTCAGCCGCAAATGAGTCTACCCCATAATTTGATCCACAGCATGGATCCGATCCCTGTTCAGCAGTTTAAATAAAGCACAATATCCTCTTCATCGCATTATTCACGGGCGAAGCAGGCAAAGGCAGCCATTAGGAATGTCGAGCTCATTGAATTAGCCTACTCTTTATTTATTTTTAATTGGGACGCAAGAGTTAAAAGGTCGCTGATACACGAGGTATAGTTGTCGCTAACGATTGTTTTTATAATGCAGGCTCTAAAAAATGAACACTGTATAACTAAACTGAACTATTTACCTACTTAAATATAATGATGTTTACTTAAATTTATACTTGGTTCGATAATAGAAAAAAATAGACAATAATAGGCAATATCCTACATCTGCACAAAAAATTATCTTTTTAGGTATTAAAAGCAAGACGATTGTCAAAAAAGAACAATACCTCAGATATACACGATTTTTTTGTTATTCTAGAACTATTAAAGTAAGGAATTTTACTGTATTTCTGAAAGATAAATAAATCAATTTTTTTTTTCAATTAGGCACTTTAAACCAATATTATATGGTCGTTCGTGCCGTTTCTCAAGTTCTATACGAGGTGAAGGAGGTTTACACTAATTTTAAATTATGGTTCTCTAAAAATACGACATCCACTGAACTGTTACTGCAACCAAAAAAATGTGCTTTTCGACTGCCTACCGGCACGCACAGCGCCGAACTGCGGGCGGGAATTCTCACGTGTGTCGCGAATATTTAGTGTATTCGAGATATTTTGCAAAATATTTCGCGAAAATAATTTTCGCACAAGAGTGAATTCACACACGATGGTATTTTTCGCGTTGCGAAAAAAAAATTGTCGCGTAATTCTGCCGCGTCGAAAAGGGCTATGCGTGCGACGATACCGCGATCCGAAAACAAATTGACGGCGCACAGAAGTCAAGGATCAAATTGGAACTATTGGCAGCTCAACAGAGTGTTCCGAGACGTAGGTCCGGTTACCGCTGTACTGAATCGTCCTGATATCCTCGGAGTGAGGAGGGTCTAAAAGGATTTTGCGTGCGCAGAACTACTGCACGACATGGTTTGGTTGAATCATCGTAGAAAAGTAATCAACTCATTGATGAGGCGTCGGACTCGTCAACTGGAGGTCGGTAGTTCGAGTCCCAGACATTCTGAAAGCATTCTTGTGATTAACACTAGAAAGGTTAACGTCACGTGGCTTTTAACAACATGGTCATGCCACGATGGGGGTTTCACCCTCCATTCGCTGGAAACTCAGAAACCCGCTATTAAAATTAACCTCACCCAGCCTGAGTTGGACCGAGAATAGGCATATTTATATTTTCTTTCACCTCTCTGATTTTTTTTTATTTATTTTAGTTGTCATGTTTGAGTTAATCTTGATGTGAAATCAAAATTACTCAAATTTTTCTTTACTAAATCTGTAAACTTGGAACTACGATCCAATGACCTCCAGGTTAAAAAGTTCGCCGCCTTGTCGATCGAATTACGCATGAGGTCGGTGGTTCTGCGAATTTTTTAGTCAACTTAAAGGTTAATATCAAGTGATTCGCCCGCCCGGTCTCTTGTTAGTGTCCTCGGAAAATTCTTGCCTAATTATTTGAGAATGAAGCACACAAAAACAGTTAGCACTACTTGGTTAAAGAGTAAGTTACCGACCTCAGTATAGTTTGGATCAATAAGGCCTTGTAACCTAGAGGTCGGTGTTTCAAGTCCCGGTTTCAGCGTGTACCTATATTTAGTAAAGCGAGTTTGAGTAGTTGTGACGTCACGAAAGTGATTAACACTAATTATTAATCGAGGCCTAAATATATCGGGAGTGTAATAAGTCGAACCTGGAACATAAGAGAACTCAAGGACCGGAATTTTTTTGTCTCTTGTATCCAGGTTTCTCTTATAGAGATGTTATTTCCTCTTATACCGAGGAAATTTAACATGGAAATTGTTTTCCTTTATCCAGGATTCATTTGTATACAGGTTTCTTTCTATATTTACACTCCCAGGTTTATCTTATATCCAGGTTTCTCTTTTTCTAGTTTTATCTTATATCCATATTCGACTGTAAGATAAGAGACCCTCCGCCTAATCACTAATCCATGTATTCCATTACAACAAAACAGGTTTGTTTCTCATTAATTCAACTCATCCAGTTAAAAGGGCTCCAATATTGATCTATTTATTCAATTACATAAAATGCAAATGAACACTAATTTTCACAGGGATTTCGAATATCTAATCATTGACACTTGTGTATAATGCCCGAGTAGGACTTAAGAGTCTTAAAATCCCTTTATTCCAGCACTTGTTGTGGTGCTAACTACTTTGTGTCAATATTCTCAAACACCTATATTATGCACTGGGTGGAACTCGAACCAATGGATCCCCACGCTACCTGGATCACCAGACTAGCGCCTGAACCAATCAACCACCAAGCAGGTATTCCCCGGATCCTGGTCCCCCACACATCACGTTTACGAGATATCTGCCAGGCCCCGGCCCTAATGAATGGAAACACGTTAGAGGCGGGGCCGCCTCGTAAATATGAAGGGCCGGGGACATAAACCAGGCGTCCGGACCACAGGGGCCGCCCCAGCCATCCATCACGCCCGGGTTAACTCTCCTCCGAACGGATTGGCCAAGATCTTGTTTGAATAATTCACAATTAAATCAATTCTTAAAGTTCTTGTTTGAATAATTCACAATTAAATCAATTCTAAAAGTTCTTGTTTGAATAATTCGCAATGAAATCAATTCCGAAAGGCTAGGGGAATCGTAAAAAACAACAAGTTCTTTTTTTTTAATAAACAATTAACTCATTAACACGGTTCGCAATTTGTTTCTGAGTTCGCGGAACCCATTTTGTAGAATTTATTTCACCGTGGTGGGCGCTGAGAACAGTGAGGCCAGAATTCCGTTTTTTTTTTCCTTATAGCTGTACAAACAAGCCAGTTGGGAGTTTAACGCCCTCCCAGAATCGACACATGGGCGACTGGGAAATGTGAGTTATTTCCACACAAGGCACGATTATTCTCACTCAGAAAAACTGATTAAGCGGACGATGACAGACCTCAGTGAAGACATTTATTTAATATGTTACTAACTCAATTGGCTTTAATGATTAGATTTCATACATAATTAGATTCTTTAGGTAGCGTCGTCGATGGCACGTCAAACACACCAGACTGAATCAGTTCTTGTTCTGTCACTGAAGTTAAACAATGTCCGGCGAGGGATAGATCTAAATAGAGGTCGGTGTGAATTGTTCCTTCTCTTGTGGAACTCCAACCAGTCTATAATAATAACGGCGAGGCGAGAACAAGACTTGGATGATGGTTAGGCAAGCAAATTCGATCATCGCGCATTGTGAAGCTGATTAATTCGCGGCCCCACTCAGGTTGTGTGAGGTTGATAGTGAATTTCTGGCGAATGGAGGGTAAAACCTCCGTCGAGAAGAGGACTAGTCACCGCCTTATCGATCAAGCTACTGAGAGTACTGAGTCGGTTTGAACGTCCATATATCCTTCCACGACCGAGAATACGCCAGCCTCTCTCACGACACGGAATTATCCATGCCTCCCTCCCTTCATCCCTCCTTTCCCGCCTCCCCGATACTGGTGGCTGCCTCCCTCCCTCCCTTCCCGCCTCCCCGACACAAGTGCATCCGTAGGACGGGGAGGCGTCTAGACTGCGGCGGGCTGGAAATAGCTCCTGCCTCCGCCCGTCTTTTATAGCTCTCCTACCTTCTACATTCAAAAATAGCGCCATCAGTATTAAGCAGCATACGAGTAAGCATAAGAGTGAGAAGTTATACTAGATGTGCGTGCGTGAACATCTCCTGTGTTTTTATTTTTTAACGAAGTTGATTTAGAGAGAGGAATACATATAACAATCGGAAGGGCCTGCCATCAGTATAATCAGTATCAGTATAAAGGGTTGGGTGGAAGAGATTTTCCTTATCCTTATCGTCAAAAATTTGAAAATTTCAGTACGAATCATAGCCTCTAGATGCCAGCGTCAATGGCGCGTTGAATGCACCGGTTCTAGTAGGATCACCGAAGTTAAGCAATGTCCAGCGAGGTGAAGACTTCGTGATGCTGGCATTCTGGACCAATGCAGGCTGGGTGAAGTTAATGTGGGTAGCAGGTTTGTCGGTTCCTTACCAATGGAGGGTAACACCCCTTCGTGAAATGCCCATGCAGTTGATAGCGACATTAGACCCAAATTAAAGAAAAAAATATTTCTTTGAGGAAAGAATAAAAAAAAATAAACTAACTTACTTTTCGTAATCGGACCACCAAAATTTTCCAGTATATTCCAGTATTTGCTCTAATTCAAGATTTCCCTCTGAGCATATATCAGCTAGTTTTGGGCATGAAAGAAGATAAACAATGTTTTGGATTGCCCCACAATCACATATTATGTCGTCTATAGAATATCTTTACTTAAAATAAATAAAAAAATCTGGTGTAAACATCACACGACTTTCCTTATCCTATTAGGAATGAGAAAGAGACCAAAAGCCAGTGGTGACTCAAAGGCAAAAGTTAGCTAAAAATCAATGTCAAATTCGTAATCAACACCTCAAAATCATTGGATTTGATATGTCACAACCCCCATCTAGGATAATAAAAAAGTTAGTCCAAGCCGACCGGCTTGGACCGGTAAATTTATTCTTATCCAATCCTTGCGGCTGATTTTTACGGCCGATTTCAACAAAAAGTTTTGCGGTTCGTGTGATTTACTGTGAAATAAACTTTTATACCAAATTAAAGTCTCCAGCTCTCACCGTTCTCTAGATATCTTGTTTACAGACACATAGACCAATGGCTGAAAACAACTTTTTTGGTATCCTGAGGCTATGATTCGTCCAGAAATGTGAAAAACTATATCGATCGAATTTTCGACGAATACAATACTTTCCTTATTATACGATAAGGAAAGTAACAAATTTTCGACGAATACAATACTTTCTTTATTATAGGATAAGGAAAGTAAAAAAATGTGCAGAACCTGGAATCGAGTCCGGTCCATGGAGAGGAAACAATAAGTAGAGCGCGGAAATCCGACTCAACTGTTCGCCTGCGTCACGTTCTAAACATTAAGATGTTGATGTGCGATTTCTTCTATGGCGCCTTTTTCTGATTTGAAACCTGCAAGCTTTATTCTAACGATTTCTGAACTTGCAGTTTGCTCAACCTGATTATAATAATAATAATACACTAATAATAATTGATAATAATAGCCTTTAGTGGAAGTTATCCACCAGGCGAGGTTAATGCTTAAAGCATTTTCTACCACCTAACCCTCAGAGTCTAATTATTATGTGGTCATATACTCAAATAAATGAAGAAAAATTCATGCACTGGGTGGGATTCGAACCAACAGATCCCTACGCTACCTGGATTACCAGACTAGCGCCTTAATTACTTGTATACTGACTCCTCTGCAAGAACTTGCTGAAGAATTCAGATGCATATACTGTTGCTGTGGCAGACATGGGCGCTTGAAGTGTCGAATCTATGAAATGGTTAGGCCATTTGGGAAAGAAATTGATTGGATTTTTTTTTCCGTAGCGGGAGGCCGGGAGGCGTCACTTTCATCCCTTCTGCTATTCCTGGATTCCTGCCATCATAGTAATAGTATTTAGTGGAAGGTAACCACCAGGCGAGGTTAGAGCTCAAAGCATGTTCTACCACCTAATCCTGAACCTGAAAGTCTTAGGGCGAAATTAAGACACGTTTTTGTAAAGCTCTGTGGCTCTAAGTCACGGTTTGCGTACTGTCTTAGATGGAGAAAACCGACGCAAACAATCACTTAAGTAATCGGTTTTGTCTATTCATTTCGCCCTTATTCTTATGAGGTTTATGTTGGAACAAAAACAAATGAGGGTGAATATTTCCAAACGTGGTTTTTTCAGGGCAATTTTTGTCCCATGCCAATTTTTTAAAATAACTAGCTGAATGTGGGGAGATCAAGTAGGTACCTAGGATATTAATATTTAGGTATTTAGAGGGTGCACTTCTGAAAAATTATTTTTTCTCTATTTTTCCCTGTTCTTTAAAAAATAGAGATGATAGGTACAAAATAGCCAGAGGAAGGACTACCAGAGGAGAGACATTTTGACTATAACTCTAACTTTTAAGTGCACTATTAAAAGAAAAATATTAGTATTGTTTTCGAAATGGAGAAATAATCTGCAAATAAAATAGAAAAATCTCATTTTATTTTTTTAAAGTAAAAGAAATCTTTTTTTTTTACTTGCCAGAGGAAAGACAAGCTCTTCTGTAACGCACTTACTTCCTGAAAATCTTTCAATCAAACAACTAAAACATCGAACAAAACTAACGTGGAAATTAGAATAACAAGAGTTTCCCCTCCTTTCATAGAGTGACGTTACTCTCCCCTCTTTTGAAAACGGCAATAAAGTGGCTTGCCAGAGGAAGGACAAAAAGTATGGGGACACACTTTAAAGTCAAATATAGAAATAATTGAAATGGTAATTAATAAAATAAAATTCAATTTTAAGTAGTTGTCTTCTTGCCTTTTGAAAAAATTATATTTTAATTTAATTATTTAAAAAGGAATTGAGCTATTATAAATTTAAACATTCTAAAACAAGCTGGGGACAGGCCAGAGGACGGACATTTGCTGATATCATGTACTTATTTTTTATATAAATAATAATAAAAAAATAATGTTTTATGTACTTTCAAGTTAAAGCTAATGAGTTCTCTTCATTTGACTAGTTGATTCATTTATTTTTTCCTTACCGATTTGTTTTTATTCAATAGGGACATCAAAAAACCACGTTTGGAAATATTCACCCATAAACGAGGCAAAATTCATGTATTGGTTGGGATTCGAACCGACAGATCCCTACGCTACCTGGAGCACCAGACCACTTAACCACTTGACCACCAATGAGCGGCCATTCATCATTTTCTTGACCATTTGTCAGGTCTCGGGCGTGGGTCTCAACACATACCTTCGCTGAGAAATGAAGTTATAAATCATTTTAATGATATGCTCACAATCTCGAAAGATCCCTATGTTAATTCTAATGCTTATTAATTCACGTTGATTGATGGCTGGGTTCCATCCAATGCGTAGAACGGTGAAGTGCCGCGTAACTTGTTTCATCGATCTAGGATGTTCAGTTATGTGAGCTTTTGTCTTGTGCTATCAGTTTTTACTTCCGATTCTGATTTCGGAAAGATATTGGGTTTATCTTTGTTTTACTTTCGAGAAATTTCTAATATTAGAAATCAGAAGTATTGGGTTCATTTTTGTTTGTTTTTTTTTCTAGTCACTGCACCATTTTCCTGTCGAAATTTTACTAAATTTTTTAGGGTACTTACCGGAGAGATACCTATTGTACCTTTCTTTTTTTTTTTTTTTTTTTTTTTTTTTTTTTTTTACGTCACTTTCAACAGCTAGGTCATCTCGAGACGGGGTGTTACCCTTCATTCGCAGGAAACTCACAAACCTGCTACCCTAATTTCATCACATAGTCTTCAGTTTCACCACGCTGGAGGCTGGACTTTGCTTTACTTCGGTGATCCCACGACAACCAGTGCATTCAAAGCGCGATCGACGATGGCCATTTTAGATAATATTCTTTTTAATCGTTTATTTTTATTATTATTTTGCTTAACCTTTCTTTAATATCAAGGTCATTCGAGATGGAGGTTTTATCCTCCATTGGCTAGAAACTTACAAACCCCTTCAACCAGCTACCCACATTTACTTTCACTCCGACAATTTCTATACCGTTTTAAAAAAATGAATTTCAGCCACGGACAATTCTCTTAACGGCTCATTTGCTCATTTCCTATGGGCTCATTCCCTATGGGCTCAATCACAAATTCTCCGAATGAAGCGTTTGTCTTATAGTTCATGTTAAAATAAAATACTTCCGATTTCCAATATTAGAAATTTCTCGGAAGTAAAATACTTTCTATATATTGTGTTTTTCGCAATAATAACGACGACATAGTGCCGGCTTACAGCCAGTGGTCAATCTATACGAGTGCTCAGCACCACAGGTTACCCAGCCCTGATCTAGGCTACTCTAGAGAAATCCACAGGCAATTACCCAGCCCTGATCTAGGCAACTCTAGAGAAATCCACAGGCCGCAGGCATGGCCCCGCGGTCATGCCTGCGCTCAAGATTCTCCGATAGTGAGGCGCGGTCATAAAAGTTTCAATTTATCTCATCGGCCCCATGGTTTATGGCTCGTTCGTTCTCGATAGGGGGTGTGTTAGAAAAAGTTGTTCTCGGAACCAACATTACAAAGTAAAGTCTTATTTATGAAAGCCAGGACCGTGCACCAGTTGGTAATTTATTATTATCTATTATTTTTGTTATTATTACTACTATTTATCCACGCTGGCAAAGGATTTTTAAAATTCCCTGCTAGTCAAGTAGTTAACGCGCTGGTCTGGTAATCCAGGTAACGTATTGATCCGTTGGTTCGAATCCTAAATAGAGCATGAATTTTTCCTCATTAATTTAATCCCCATCTTCAAGCACAAGATTTTTATCTTTTGAAGGTGGGTATACCCTCATTATTAGTTGAAGATGTTTATTTGTGAAATATAAATATATGGAAACTTAAAAAAAAAAAATGAGTTTGTGACCACTACTAAGACTCCCAGGGTTAGGTGGTCGAAAGTGCTTTGAGCATTAATCTCGACTGCTTACCTTCCACTAAAGAGTGTTATTATTATTATTTTTTGTCTAACGTCTCTTTAGCATGGAGGTGATTCGAGACGGGGGTTTTACTCTCCATTCGCTGGAAACTTACAAATCAACCTCCGTGGCGCAACGGTTTTGACTACTGCCCGTAATCCAGAGGTCCTGAGTTGCATTCCCGGTCGAAGCAGACTTTTCAGACAGAAAATTCTGTTCTCTCAGATCCTACCCAGTCAGGGTGAGGTTAATGTGTGTAGCTGGCACGATTCCCAGTAAACGGAGGGTAAAAACCCCGTCCTAATCAGGACGTTCAATTAAATAGAATCGTTGGTGTTAGGAAGTGCATCCAGCCGTATAAATGTGCCACGACTATCCAACCTCAACCATGAGGTTGAACAATGACGATCCCAGTTAGCAAAGTGAAATATGGCCCTATACAGGCGCGGACAATGCTGAGGAGCTGCGGAACTGCAACATCACCCCCAGATAAAAAGGAAAAAAATAGTTTTTTTTTTATATATCCTAGCTCATACACAGTGAAAATCACTACACATTTCTTGAATAATTAATTTATAACTATTATGCCTATAATGTAAGCGTTAGTGGACCTTAATGCTGGCAGATGAGTGCAGTAAATTCAACCCCAAACGTTAAACAGGGAACAGAGAACAGGCAAGGCTACCGTGCAGTTTCCCAAGTGTTTCATGGGTTTTAAGGAATAAGTCCAAGTCTCATGAAAAAGCCAAAGTTCTCATGATGGTTATTATTATTATATAATTCTTTATTAGATACAAAAGGACATTATGTACATATAAATAATAATTTTAACTGGTTGATCGTACAAAGAAATATGTGCTTCAAAACGAGCCAACCTTTCAACTAAAATTGGATAGAGACCATCAATCCCCCAGCTGTAGCCAAGCTGGCTACAACAACAACATTTCAAATCCTTTTATAAAGATTAAAGGTGCTTGATTTGTTGAAGTATCAAAGGGTCACTTCTAGTGTGCTCGTGTTGACCCAGCACCTAAATGTGGGAAGTACTGTGTCACTTCTCTCCCATCAGAAGGGTGGCATACTACGGGATGGGTAAACTACAACACAAATCATAGTCTACAGTAGCTGCTGTTTCATAGCTACGAAATAAAAAAGGCTGCGAAACACTCTCTTTTCTAAAAAAAAAAATAAAAAAAAATGCCAACCTCTCTTCAAGGCACAAGTTCTCGGCCATGTCCGACAAAACCACACGTTTGAGAATGATGCTGTCTTCACCTCGGTGGAGAGGATGCAACATGTCCGCCATACCTCTCTAATTACGATAATCAGAGAATAGTGCTGTCTTCACCTCGGTGGAGAGGATGCAACATGTCCGCCATACCTCTCTAATTACGATAATCAGAGAATAGTGCTGTCTTCACCTCGGTGGAGAGGATGCAACATGTCCGCCATACCTCTCTAATTACGATAATCAGAGAATAGTGCAGAATGTCCCGCGGTCATGTTCTGTCATAAAACATAAAAACCGATTAAAAGTATTTTATAATAGTTGCCGAGATCCGCGCCAGTTCGCACCCGATGCTGTAATCTTCGAATCCATAAAAAATAAATTATCAATAAAACATCTTAAAAATTCTCGAACGCTCTTCGGTAAATGTTGAACTTTTTAATCGAACCAATTATGCCCTCTGACGCGGCCGGAGTGGACTGAAGTGGTCGTAAAATCAAATAGCATCGGCGAGAACTGGTGTTGGGCGGTAGAGAACGGTTTATTATTATTAATTTGGGTTTAACGTCGCTTTCAACTGTATGGTCATATCATGACGGGGGTGTTACCCTCCGTTCGCAGGAAACTGACAAACCGCTTTCCACATTAACCTACACCCAGAATGGGTTGGGTCGGAGTGCCAGCATCACGAAGTCTTTTTTTTTGTTGGTTAATTCAGTATCAATATGTTTATTTTTGGTTGTATGCTCATTTTGTATTACAAATTTCATCAAGTTTAATTTACAGTAAGAAATATACATGTGTTATTTACAAAGTGAAATTATTAAAATTAAACTTGATCAAGGATAGTGATAATGCTTGCGGCAATCTCTTCCTGTGGTGTAGGGGGCAGTGGGATATGTTCAATTGTTCATTTACTTGTAGAGATTATTAAAGAAATGGAATTATGGAGTAGTATATTCATTTTCTTATTGTTTTTAGTTAGAATTCTCAACAGATTGCCGATTTTGTTATTTTCAACATTGTAAATATGTATATTATTAAGATTAATTAATTGTATCACATTAAATTATAAGTAACAAATAAAGACTTGATTAGCCAGCGTCGATGGCGAATTGAATTCTTGTAGGATCAACGAAGTTAAGCAACATCCAGCGAGATGAAGACTTCGTGATGCTGGCATTCCGGTCCAACTCTCATGACTTAGGGAGTTGTCCTGCTCCTGTCTCATGAACTGGTCAATTCATTGAGCTCCTCGATACAATAAAAATAATAATAATACTCTTTAGTGGAAGCAACCACCAGGCGAGGTTAATCCTCACAGCATTTTCTACCACCTAACGCTCAGAGTCTTATTATTATGTGGTCACAAACTCAAATTAATGAGGAAAATTTCATGCACTGGGTGGGATTTGAACCAACGGATCCCGACGCTATCTGGAGTACCAGACCAGCGCGCTAACCACTTGACTACCAGTGCACAGTATTGACAGCAGCTCTGGAGAAGATGAGTACACGAAAGGAGATGCCTCCTTCAATCTGTGCCCATAAAACTACATTAGCGGTTTACACAGGGGTCCAATTAGTTTTATGATTAATTGAAGACCGAGTTAGTAAAATACACGATAGAAAAATATGTAAGCTATAAAAAAATAATAACTATTAAATGTAAATAGGCATCTAGTATCTTGTACATCTATTTGCTAAAACTGTAGTGATATAAAAAACAGGCGAGTATTTTGAAATAAAAATGGGGATTTATATCGCCTGATTTATACTACCCGATCAGGACTATTGAAGTCCCATTATTCCAGCTGTAAGCCCAAGACTCATTATTATGTGGTAAAATCCCAAATGGGAGGATAACTTGGGTTTCGAACCCATGACCTGTAAACAGTTGTAACCAGTTGTGGAATAAAAAAACTCCCATTCTGTTACGTGGAGTTCTGCCTCATGTGTCAATTGTGTTAATGAGGAAGACATCGCCTTGGTAGCGCTATCTACCGCCCTACTCTCATTACTGACATCAGCTATCTAAAATTAATTATGTTATCTACCGACATCAGTAGCTCGATCGATAAGAAGGCGGATTTATCACTGGAGGTCGGTGGTTCGAGTTCCATGTTCAGCAAAAAAAAAAAATAGTGCAGCAAATTAGAGTAACTGTGATATTACAAACATGGTGATTCACACAAATATGATAAGTATGATAACTTATGAATGTTATCTATGCCTGTCACATTAGCGGTTGTCACAGGGCGCGCGATTAGCTCAGTGGTTAAGCACTCGCTTGCCATGCGGGAGGTCCCGGGTTCGATCCCCCGAGTCGACAAAAAATTGTATTCTTAATTTGGTTACAATTGTTATTATGAAACATGTTGGATCAAGTTTTATTTAAAAATGACATAAAATATATACATACCTATAGATATTGAAATAAATAAAACAAAACTTGATCAAGGGCGGTGCTAATGCCAAAAGCATTCTCTTGCGATTGTTTGTTTGTAAGGGATACCTTCCGGTGCGCTCGTGTTGACCCAGCACCTGAATGGAAAGTATTGTGTCACTTCTCGCCCATCAGAGGGGAGGCATACTGGACGCTAACGAGTTCCTTCCGAACCTTTTTTTAACTCAGGTAGTGATACCGAGTTACTTCCCGTGCACGAAAGGTAAATACACGTGTTGCTTCCCGATGCAAACACCGAGTACCTGAGACCTGGGTCATGAGTTACCATGGAATGACAAAATTATAGTATTTTAGGTCAGAGCTGCAGCTCGACCCACCTTGAGAAGTACCCCCCCTTCCCCTACCGTTTCGGACTTAATTTTCCTCGTACGTCATCATTATAGAGCCATTTTACCTTGTGAGAACTTCCAAATTCGAACTTCCCATGAGAACCCTTTTGAAATTTTCCATGATAAGTCAGGTAGTTCGGTTAGGTTAGGCCCGAGCTGGGGGTTCTTGCTTCAGTGTATTCTCAACTCTCGTACCGTTCGGACCTCGATACTTTTAAAAGTGCTCTAGCTTTTGGTATCGGGCAAAATTTTCAATTATTTTTCAAATTATTTTTTCTGTTTGCCGCACGTCGTCAATCTTTAAAGGTAAGTTCTCTCTTTTCATTAAGCAGCTCTTTTTAATTCATTGCGCCTGACGGGCCTTTGAACTTACTCTTACGGCCTCTGAGTGGCTTTCGCAGGCGATTGCCTAAATGCTTCACCGGGGAGAGTCTCCATCTTCTGCCTTGTGCAGTTGACCGGTGGGCAGCTCAGTTTAATTCATTGCGCCTGACGGGCCTTTGAACTTTCTCTCACGGCCTCTGAGTGGCTTTCGCATGCGATTGCCTAAATGCTTCACCGGGGAGAGTCTCCATCTTCTGCTTTGTGCAGTTGACCGGTGAGCAGCTCAGTTTAATTCATTGCGCCTGACTGGCCTTTGAACTTTCTTGTGGTCTCTGAGTGGCTTTCGCATGCGATTGCCTAAATGCTTCACCGGGGAGAGTCTCCATCTTCTGCTTTGTGCAGTTGACCGGTGAGCAGCTCAGTTTAATTCATTGCGCCTGACTGGCCTTTGAACTTTCTTGTGGTCTCTGAGTGGCTTTCGCATGCGATTGCCTAAATGCTTCACCGGGAGAGTCTCCATCTTCTGCCTTGTGCAGTTGACCGGTGGGCAGCTCAGTTTAATTCATTGCGCCTGACGGCCTTTGAACTTTCTTGTGGTCTCTGAGTGGCTTTCGCATGCGATTGCCTAAATGCTTCACCGGGGAGAGTCTCCATCTTCTGCTTTGTGCAGTTGACCGGTGGGCAGCTCAGTTTAATTCATTGCGCCTGACGGCCTTTGAACTTTCTTGTGGTCTCTGAGTGGCTTTCGCATGCGATTGCCTAAATGCTTCACCGGGGTGAGTCTCCATCTTCTGCTTTGTGCAGTTGACCGGTGAGCAGCTCAGTTTAATTCATTGCGACTGTCGGGCCTTTGAACTTTCTTGTGGTCTCTGAGTGGCTTTCGCATGCGATTGCCTAAATGCTTCACCGGGAGAGTCTCCATCTTCTGCTTTGTGCAGTTGACCGGTGAGCAGCTCAGTTTAATTCATTGCGCCTGACGGGCCTTTGAACTTTCTTGTGGTCTCTGAGTGGCTTTCGCATGCGATTGCCTAAATGCTTCACCGGGGAGAGTCTCCATCTTCTGCATTGTGCAGTTGACCGGTGAGCAGCTCAGTTTAATTCATTGCGCCCTGACGGGCCTTTGAACTTTCTTGTGGTCTCTGAGTGGCTTTCGCATGCGATTGCCTAAATGCTTCACCGGGGAGAGTCTCCATCTTCTGCATTGTGCAGTTGACCGGTGAGCAGCTCAGTTTAATTCATTGCGCCTGACGGGCCTTTGAACTTTCTTGTGGTCTCTGAGTGGCTTTCGCATGCGATTGCCTAAATGCTTCACCGGGGGGAGTCTCCATCTTCTGCATTGTGCAGTTGACCGGTGAGCAGCTCAGTTTAATTCATTGCGCCCGACGGGCCTTTGAACTTTCTTGTGGTCTCTGAGTGGCTTTCGCATGCGATTGCCTAAATGCTTCACCGGGGAGAGTCTCCATCTTCTGCATTGTGCAGTTGACCGGTGAGCAGCTCAGTTTAATTCATTGCGCCCGACGGGCCTTTGAACTTTCTTGTGGTCTCTGAGTGGCTTTCGCATGCGATTGCCTAAATGCTTCACCGGGGAGAGTCTCCATCTTCTGCCTTGTTTAGTTGACCGGTGAGCAGCTCAGTTTAATTCATTGCGCCTGACGACCTTTGAACTTTTTCTTGCGGTCTCTGTGTGGCTTTCGCATGCGATTGATCTCTTTTGATCTTTGACCTAGTAACAACAATTTATTGTGATAAATTGCAGTTTTGAGTTCCTTGTGCTTTGGTACCAGTCGAACCATTGCTCAAGATTTGAGCCGTGGAGTTGACCTTGTCCTCCCTCTTGGCGGGTGCGTCTCTCAGACCCTCGGCCTGTCTCCTGGTACCTATGCTTTTGGTACCAGTCGAGATATCGCTCAAGATTTGAGCCGTGGAGTTGACCTTGTCCTCCCTCTTGGCGGGTGCGTCTCTCAGACCCTCGGCCTGTCTCCTATTACCTATGCTTTTGGTACCAGTCGAGCCATTGCTCAAGATTTGAGCCGTGGAGTTGACCTTGTCCCCCCTCTTGACGGGTGCGTCTCTCAGACCCTCGGCCTGTCTCCTGGTACCTAAGTCGAGCTATTGCTCAAGATTTTTAGCCATGGACTGAACTTTGTCCTCCCTCTCGGTGGGTGCGTCTCCCTAGACCCCCGGCCTTTCTCCTGGTTCCTATGCCTTCGATACAAGTTGAGCCGTGGACTAGACCCTGCCACTCCTTGGCTTGGCTTGGGTGCATCTCCCTAGAACCCTTGCCTGTCTCCTTGTACCTATGCCATCAGTAGAAGTTGCGCAGTTGCTCAAAATTTTGAACCGTGTGCTGGACTCCGTACCTCCTTGACTTGGGTGCTTCCTTAGACCCCTTGCCTGTCTCCTGGTGCCTAGGCCATTGGTAACAGTCGAGCCGTTGCTCGAAATTTTGAGCCGTGGGCTGGACTCGGTCCTTTCTTGGTTTGGGTGCGTCTCCTTAGACCCCTTACCCGTCTCTTGGTGGTTAGACCCCTGGTATCATTCGAGCCGTTGCTAAAATATTTGATCTGTGGGCTGGACTCTTTCCCTCCTTGGCTTAGGTGTGTCTCTCTAGACCCATCGGCTGTCTCCTGGTACCTATATCTTTGGAACCAGTCGAGCCGTTGCTCAGGATTTGAGCCGTGAAGCGGTTCTTCGTCTGCCTTTCGCTTGGGCGCGTCTCCCTGATCCCCTTCTCCTTTCTGGTCGAGCCTTGCTTCGGATATTGCATCGTTGCTCAATAATTTAAGCCGTTCAAGAGACAAAATACAGCCAATACTCATTGTTTGCCTAGTATTCTTGTCAGATGTCTATGGCAATATCTATAATAATTCTCTTTAGTGGAAGTTATCCACCAGGCGAGGTTAATGCTCAAAGCATTTTCTACTACCTAACCCTCGGAGTCTTATTATTATGTGGTCACAAACTCAAATTAATGAGGAAAAAATTTATGCACTGGGCGCGATTCGAACCAACGGATCCATACGCTACCTGGATTACCAGACTAGCGCGTTATCCACTTGACTACCAATGCTCGGTAGTCTTTGGGAGCTCTCTGTGACCTGCCATCTGACAATGACTTCCTGTCTCAACAGAAGGATGTGTCAAAAAAAAAGAAAAAAAAAAATTTTTTTTTACTTGATGGCTGGTGAGATCGGGCGCTGATCAACTCGATCGACTTAGGCTTTGAAGTGGATGCAACAGTCCATAACAAGCTTCGATTCGCCCTCCCCACGCTAGATATAGTTCGGGCTTTTGATCCAAGTGCGTCAGTCTTGAAGGAATACCACTTTAGGGATATGGAAAAGCAGATCCGTGGATCATCGCAGTCATACGATATCATGGATCAGGCTGTAGCTCCTCAAAAAATCGGAGCTCATTTCTCGTGAAGCAGCGGACAGAATCCTGGTTGGAAATGTTTCCATACCAGTCTCCAGATAATCGTCCCTGTCAACAAAGTCTTTTGGGACACAAAAGATTCTGGGACACAAAAAACTCTTTACAAACGCTTCCAAGTACAAAAGGACTTCCAAGCCATGAATTTTCTCTACACCAGGCTCCAGCCATGAGTCGGTTCAACCGATCGTCCAGAACGATGAGTTGTCGGCGTCTGACCCTTCGGAAGCCTCGGATTCTGAGGGTGACTATACTCTTCCGGAAGCCCCTCCCCTATAGGGCGAGCACGAGGAAGTTATAGCGACTCCAGTCCTTCCGTTCGATTTTACCCCCTGCGTAAAAGAACGTGAGCCGGATGTTCCTCTTCCATCTCCTGAAGCCGAAATAAATGGCCGCAAATGTCAGAATTTCAATTCTACAAGTTGGATCAGCATTTGATACATGGTATCTTCGCTTATGGTATCTTCGTTCGTCTGCAGCCGAATTCAGAACTGAAGGCCCAGCCAAGTGCATGAGCGGATCTCCTGGCTAATATGAACGGAGCTTTTGGGATATTATCCCACTGCCTAATTCTCCAACGCCCTGCACTGGCAGACGTCACGAACAAGATCGTTGCTGTACATCCTTCTGTGAAGTCATCAAAGAACGACCTGATAAAAGAACTGCCCTCGGAAGATTCTGCTTCCGAGGGTCTTCTTCAGTACGTTAGCGGAAAGAGATCCCAAACGATTGCCAGTCGGAGAAGCCTGTTTGTACCTGCGCTTTAGGTCCCGCGTCGGATTCTGAAGGATATTCCTCCTTCGGAAGACTAATTGTTTGAGCCCAAAGCGTTACTTGAAGCTGTGAAATCACACTCTTCTTCTTCTCATCCTCGCCCACAACCTCAGAGAAGCCGCACTACGAGGATACTTGTCCCCCCTTCGTTCGTGGGTTTATAACCTTTTAGATATGAAAAAAAAAAAAAAAAAAAAAAATCAAAGATGCAGTTCACTGGATATTCCAGACCTGCCCATATCTTCAAGGGTCAAAGTCTAGGCAGCTTCTAAAGCAGTGATTGCCAATCGGAGCACGACAGCTCTGAAGGAGGCAGGAATCATTGCTTCCTCCGGGAGCCTACGTTCTTCTATCAACTTTGACTTGTCAAGGACAAATATCTCCCTTGGGCAAATTGACGATCCACGTCAACTTTTATGAGGCATTACTGTCGCAAAATCGAGTTTCAAAAGACTCCTCTGGGGACTGAGGACCCCCTCTAAGCTTTAATCCTACCCTGTAATTTATACAGGCGGTGGGTAACTTCTTGTTCCTTATGAGCAATGTCAATAATGTTGTTCATTATCTTCCATGTTCATTATCTTTGTGCAAGTTCATGTAACTATGTATACATTTGATATTATTGGTCTGGTCTCCTATCCCACGGTACATACATTCCTACTTGTAATTTGTACCCTCTCGCTGTAGAATGTTATTCATAATAATGCTAAATATTCATTTTACTCTCGTAAATGAAATTTACAATATTTTCTATAGCCTCTGTTTTGCACCAATACCTCTGCAACTTGTCTGTTTTATTTTCCGTTGTGTTCTGGAACCTGATTTAAAAAATCTCTTCCGACTATATCACAGTGTATTCCCGGCCACGAGCTGGCAGATAACAAACACATCTCAAGGTGGGTCGAGCTGCAGCTCTGACCTAAAATAATACAGTTTTCTCCCCGAAGGGACCCGAAAACTGATATTTTGGGTCAAGCAAAGCTCGACCCACCCACTTAAATGCTTGCCAGCTCCGCATTTTAATTCACTGAAGCAAGAACCCCCAGCTCGGGCCTAACCTAACCGAACTACCTGACTTATCATGGAAAATTTCAAAAGGGTTCTCATGGGAAGTTCGAATTTGGAAGTTCTCACAAGGTAAAATGGCTCTATAATGATGACGTACGAGGAAAATTAAGTCCGAAACGGTAGGGGAAGGGGGGGTACTTCTCAAGGTGGGTCGAGCTTTGCTTGACCCAAAATATCAGTTTTCGGGTCCCTTCGGGGAGAAAACTGTATTATTTTATAGTATTTTTTTCCTCATAGGCATGGCGTTCAATGTATTTTACCTAACCCTACTATAAAACCGAGGCATGGCCTACATTGTATTTTAGCTAACCCTACTATAAACCCAAGGCATAGCCTTCATTGTATTTTACCTAACCCTACTATAAACCCAAGGCATGGCCTTCAATGTATTTTACCTAACCCTACTATAAAAGCGAGGCATGGCCTACATTGTATTTTACCTAACCCTACTATAAACCCAAGGCATGGCCTTCATTGTATTTTACCTAAACCTACTATAAACCCAAGGCATGGCCTTCATTGTATGTTACCTAAACCTACTATAAACCCAAGGCATGGCCTTCATTGTATTTTACCTAACCCTACTATAAACCCAAGCCATGGCCTTCATTTTATTTTACCTCACCCTACTATAAACCCAAGGCATGGCCTTCATTTTATTTTTCTTTTAGACCAGGTACACGGGAAGCAAGTCGTTATCGGGGAGGAACTCAACGAGAAGCAAGTCGGTAAGGTCAAAACCATGATCAGGAAGGAAGTCGGTAAAAAAAAGGTCAATGGGAAGGAACTCGGTTTCTCCCAGCATACTACGGGATAGGCAGGCTACAACACAGACCACAAGCGTCTACTGTAGCTTCTGTTTCATGGCTACGAAATAAAAACGGCCGTGAAACACTCATCTTTTTTTTTTAAATAAAAATAATAATAAGTGGCTACACGCTACACATGGCTAAGTTTTGTCACGGCTGAGTTTCGAACCCTATACTTCTTATTCCAGATTACCTTCAGCTGAAATCAGCCCTGATAGAATAGGTTCAGTAGGTATAACATTGGCTATAGCTGACGGATATATACTACTATATGCCGAGAGCCGATGTCAGTATAATATTGCTCACGGCTCTAGCCTCTAGGAAGTCTAGGAGCTAGGGTTCCGAGCATACATAATATTTATTATAAGTATAGATTGCATACATAATATATTAATTATTACCTATTTATACACTCGGAAACAACTGCCTTCTTCGAACAGTGTCGATGGCACGTTGAATATACCACTTCTCGTTCTGTCACACATGTTAAACAACGACTACGGTGGTGAGGACATGGATTGATGACCGTTCTGATTTCGAATCTATCCACAGTCATCAAGGAAAAATATTGATATTTTTTTACAAAAACTAACAATACTTCCGATTTCTAATACATTAGAAATTCATTGGAAGTAAACAAGAAGTGTACTTCATTTATACTATACCTAACTACTTTAAGAGGAGTTTTAATGGTGTAAATATTATTTACAGTGGTTTACACTCCGTTCAGTTTATAGCAAAATGTATGATCGGTTCTCTCTCAGTAAATCTAGAGAATCTTATTTGTGTTAGAGAAAAAGTAGTAACTTTTACTCGTACAGAGAAAGCTCCTTAATGATTTAGGTGTTCCTAGTGTGCTAATAACTCTCTTGTGTTTATTTTCTGTGTCACGATTTTCTTGGAGACCCCGCGGCATTACAAATTTCTCATTAGTCTTTTACTCACTATTGTTCTATTTAATATTAATAATAATACTAATAACACTCTTTAGTGGAAGTTAACCACCAGGCGAGGTTAATGCTCAAAGAATTTTCTTTCTACCACTAACCCTTAGGGCAGAATTAATAGACGTTTTTGTAATACCTCTGTGGCGTTAAGTCTCGGATTGCGTACTGTGTAAGATAGGAAAAACCGACGATTAGTAATGACTTGTGATATAGAATTTGTCTATTAACTTCGCCCTTAGAGTCTTATTATTATCTATGTTGTCACAAACTCAAATTAAAGAGGAAAATTCATGCACTGGGTGGGATTCGAACCGACGGATCCCGACACTACCTGGATTACCAGCCTAGCGCGTTAACCACACGCTAGCAGGGTAGGTACAACAATAATTCCACGGATTTGGTTTTAATTATCACAATTTTATGCGGTAGACTCATTTGCGGTTGTTAACCTGACCCAGCCAGAGTGGGGCCTGGAATAGCCAGCATCTTGAGAGTTCGCATTTGAATGGTCACTCATCACAGTCCTAACATCGCTGGACGTTGCTTAACTTCAGTGACACAACGAGAACTGGTGTCTATTCAACTCTGGTTTTACACTCTTTAAGTCTTTTTCATGATGATTACCAGTCCGTCGCAACGCTTTGACCACTGAGCTACCAGGACTGTCGCCCGCACGACACTGGCTACTAAAAACTTTGTCACCCCCCAGTTCGAACCCTCGTCCCTCAGACTGTAGCGGCATGGGCAGACAATCAGCGTCACGCCGTATGCACGCTTGGGGTATCCACTATCCAATAAGGCACGGTCGTAAAATCAAGGCTCTACCAAGGCGATGTCTTCCTCATTGATGCATGAGACAGAACTCCACGTGACTTGGAATGGGAGTTTTTTATTCCACAACTGTTTACCAGGCCCCCATATTATTATTTTTTAACAGCTCAACCGGTTCATAATATATGGCTAATGCTATTTCTTGTGAAGTTACCTACCTACCTCAAGTTTTTTGCCCTGGTCGATTGCGATGGATCAGATGAATGTTTTGGAACTCCGCGCTTTAATATCTGCTTTTTAATAATAATATGTTTCTTTGTGTTATTATATCACAATTTTAGTGGGTAGCGCAAAATTATAGGACTTTTCCTTGTCTTGAATATTCCAATATCTTATTTTTGCCTATAATTCCGCCACTGTTCGCTGCTCACATTAAAGCAGCTACTCATTTTTCCTCGCGAGGTGTGAGTGGACCCCGAACACCCAAGAACAGAGCAGAAAAAATCCTGCCCCGCTGGGGATCGAACGCAGGTCACCGTGCGTGCAATGCCTAGCGCGCTAACTCACTCGGCCACGGTGACTACTATTTTTTTGTATCTGCTTTTTTATCTGCTTTTTTGTAAATATGAATATCAATTAATAAATAATGACGTGTTGAAAACTATGCTTTTACCAAGTTTTGAAGACATGATTGTGCATTTTCAATAAAACAAGACTTATAATAATAATAATACTACTCTTTAAGGTAACCACCAGGCGAAGTTAATGCTCAAAAACATTTTCTACCACCTAACCCACAGAGTCTTATTACTTGTGGTCATAAAATCAAATCATGCAATGGGTGGGATTCGAAACAACGGATCCCTGCGCTACCAGAGTAGCGCGTTAACCACTTGACTACCAGTGCACATATATATACATAACATCTTAATATATAAATGTCAAAGTCACTGACTGATCATCGCTCTACAGCCCAAACCGTAATACCTAGCGAGCTGAAATTTGGTAGGTAGCTTTGTCTTATAGTCTAGATGTGCAATAAGACGGGATTTTTCGAAATTCCCACTACAACACCTGCCATTGGCGAAAAAGGATTTTTTGCTTTCACGGCCATGCCTCGGCCCGCAAAGCGGGCGACAGCCCGCTAGTATACATTATGAATATCATTTAGACACAGGTTTTTACCCTTCATTCGCTAGAAACCTATCAATAAGCTACCCACATTATCTTCACTCCAGTTTGGTGGGATTGTCCAACATCACGAGAGTTCAAATCTAAATGGTCACTCATTCAAGTTCTAACGTCGCTGGGCGTTGCTTACCATCAGTGAGGGAAAGAGAAATTTTCAGTGTCCGAAGAAACAGAATATTTGTATTCAAACTTTGGTTACATTTGTTTGTAAGTGATACCTTCCGTTTGAAATATGCACTAGTGGATGTGCAAAAACTACTTATTTTACATCAGTGGTTTCGGCGTCGAAAAATTCTGAATCCGCTAGGAATCGATCACAGATTACTGTGCGTGCAAACCCAGTGCACTATACCGCTCGACCACGGTAAATACTGATTGTTTTGTAAGAAAACTATTGCATAGTAATAATAAGAATTAGAGAAGAATTCACCGTGGCCGAGTGAGTTAGCGCGCTAGGAATTACACGCACGGTAACCTGGGTCCATCACCAGCGGGGCAGGAGTTTTTTTGCTCTGTTCTTGGGTGTTCTAGGTCCACTCATACATCGTGAGGAAAAATGAGAAGCTACTTTAATTTGAGCAGCGAACAGTGGCGGAATTATAGGCAAAAGTAAGATATTAGGATATTAAAAGATATGGAAAAGTCCTATAATTCTGCGCTACACACAAAAATTGTGATATAACAATTAGAGTGCAAGCTCTGTGTTAAAATACTCTCTTGCCATGCGGAAGGTCCCGCATTCGAATCCGAGGGGGGGACAAAACTATATTGTACTAAAAATTTGTTACAGTTGTTTTTTAAGGGATCCCTTTCCCGGTGCGCTCGTGTTGACCTAGCCCCTGAATAGGATGTATATTTAACTTTTGGCCCTTCGAGGGGAGGCCTTACTACGCGATGGGCAAGCTGTTTTAACACTAAAACTTGTTTGAAAGAAAAAAAAAAATTGCACTGTAAAATTTCGCAATACTAATTACTATCAAAATCAAAATAGTGTGAGTATGTGTAAAAATTGTACACATTGGTTCTTCAGATTCATGATAGCTCCCGGGGTGCTTAAAAAATTTATAGCTACAGTCTGTAAAATACAGGGTGAGCATAAAGTCTCACCCCCCCCCCCGTTTCGAGAATGGCTAAAAATTAAAAGGGAAAAACGCAAAAATCCGTATCCCTTTAATTTTTTTAGGGGGTTTAAATTTTCACCCAAAATTTTTTTTTTGTCTACAGGGCCCCCAGTCGGCTGGGCATGGACCAATTTTAAAAATCTTAAATAGAATGTTATGTTTTGTGGCAAAATTGTTTTTAAAGGTCTCTAGGAGAAGTTCATTACAAAAAAATTCATTTAGCTACGACTTACCCTTTTTTGAGATACAGGGTCGAAGTCCTGCGTAATATCCATATATTTCGATATAAAATCGTTAACCCTAAAATTTTAAAAAATGAAATTTGTTGATTAACTCCTTATGACAAGCCCCCGTCGAAAAAAGGGTTTAAATCGACATACTCTGTTGATATTAGTTTTGGTCGGTCTCGCAGCCAGCCGGACGAACAGTCCGAAAATTTTTTTAAAGAAAAAACAAATCAAGCTTTAACTTGTTTTGAAAGTCCCTTTCCATTAGGAGTTATTATCAACAAAATTTTAAATTTTTTTGGGGAAATTTTCGGTCAAAGAGTTAAATGTCAAAATATATGGATATTACGCAGCAAAGTCCGACCCCGTATCTCAAAAACGGTAAGTCGTAGCTCACTGGAATTTGTTGTAATGAAATTATCTCTATGAGACCTTTTTTAAAAAAATATGGGACAAGACATACTATTCTATTTGAGATTTTAAAGTTGGTCCCTGCCCAGCCTGTGGGGGCCCCGTAGAAAATTTTTTTTGGCTAAAAAATTTAAACCCCCCCAAAAAAAAAGGAAAAACGGGTTTTTGCGTTTTCTTGTTTTTTTTCAAACCATTCTCGAGGGTAGGGGGGGGGGGGGTGAGACTTTATGCCACCCTGTATAAATTTTTATACAGGGGGAAGATAAAAGGGCTTGGATTTTTCTTTTAAGCCATTAAACCCCCAGGAAAAATTTCAAATAGCCCGGGTTGTTATTTCGTTTTGGGTTTT
>CM044957.1:4590519-4827424 GCA_024516035.1 Bactericera cockerelli
AGCTCTGTCAATTTTAGTACTAAATTTCAATTGATATTTTTCATTCTTTACTAGACAATTATTATTATTATATTATGCTTTATTATGTAAGACAAAATAAAGTATGCATATACAGTACCATACAATGAAATTATAAAGAAAAAATAAATAGATTGAACAATGAAACAAGAAAAAAAAAGAGTATAAAGCTAATGTCCTACCTAAAGGGCGAGGTTATTGCCTGTGGTAATCTCTTTCACCCAACCCTATTGATACAAAAGCCAATTGTACAAAATCCGATGGCTCTAATGTTTTTAATACCAAATTTCAAGTAATATTTTTGAGTCTGGACTTTGAACAGTTATGAATATTTAACCACTACAATGGACACGGAAGGAACCCCAAACATTGCTTCAAAACAGTCCAAGGGGTTTAACATTCAAAACCCCTATCATTCCTTCCACCACCATGACACTCATGGACACGGAAAGTAAGTAACTAAGCTGTCATAGTATAAGAAGTGCTTTTTTGACACCCGTTCATCTGTACACATTTCTGACAAGTACTTTTCTAACCCTGTTTTTCATGTTTAGGTATGAATATTTTTAGTTTTTTTTTTTTTCATTAATTGTCTCAGCTAGAAATTATTTCTTTTTTTTTTAATGAATAGGTATTTCTAGAAGGAGAGGTCTAACTTTTTCAACTCGATGTATGTTCGGTTTCAGCATACTGGATCCGCAGCGGATGCAGTACTGTATAGAGCTCGACCTGTCGTCGCTGTGCAAGACCATTGGGGGCGACGGGGCCGGCCCTGGCAACTCACCCGCTGTCTACACCAGGCCCGGCCTGGAGAACTCACCCTATGACAGGCCCGGACCTGACCACACACCTGATGTCTACGAACTTCAGGATGGCGTCAGGAGGCGAGACATCGCGAACAAAACTGATAAAGATAAAGTAAGAATATAATAATAATAAGAGCAATGAGAGAAAGAAAGTTAGAAAACCTAAAAAAAAAGTGAGCGAAGAGAAGAATCTTTGAAGGATTGGAAGAGTGAAAATAAGTAAGAAAAGGAAAGTATGTTTCCTGAGGCAGATGATTAAAAGTGTAAAATTTATTTGATCAAATACAATTACCTTATATTCTATTCTATTCTATAATAATAATAATATCACCTTATTTATACTGCCCGAATAGGACAGTTAAAGTCCCATTATTCCAACAGTAAGCTCAAACACATTATAAAGTGGTAATAATTCCAAATGGGAGGATAACTTGTCATGTCCCGGCTGGCTTTCGAACCCACGACTTCTGGAATCTCTGGATTCACAGAGTGCCGCCTTTACCACTGAGCTACCGGGACAGACAGAAGAATAAGATAAAGATAAAGGTTGCAATGGTAGTCAAGTGGCTAACGCGCTAGTCTGGTAATCCAGGTAGCGTATGGATCCGTTGGTTCGGAACCCACCCAGTGCATGAATTTTTCCTCATTAATTTGAGTTTGTAACCACATAATAATAAGACTCTGAGGGTTAGGTGGTAGTGAGAGTTTTGACAGGAAGAATAATATCACGACTTTCAATAGGATTTTTTTATTTGGGTTTAACGTCGCTTTCAACTGCATGATCATACCCTCCAGAAAACTCACAAACCTGCTAACCACCTCACCCAGCCTATTTTTTGCCGGAATACCCCAGCATCACGAAGTCTTCACCTCGCTTGCTTAATTTCGGTGATTCTACGAGAACCGGTTCATTTCTATTTTTTTAATATTTCTGGACGTTTCATAACCTCCAGAGCAACTTTGATTTGGTGTCTGTCTGTCGGTCTGTTAAGTACATTTCTTGTAACTCGCAAGTCTCAGAAACTATACTGAATGGATTTCGACGAAATTTTGCACACATATAGAAGACATTCGGTAGATCCTAGTCCCATTTTTAAACAAATTTCTGGACGTGTCATAACATCTTATTATTATTATTATTAAACATATTGGATCAAGTTTTATGTACATAGAATATTTGTTCACATACATACATAGAAATTGACATTAATAAAAACAAAAATTGATGAAGGGCGGTGCTAATGCCAACGGCATTCTCTTCCGCACCACCACATCTTGAGCAACTTTATTATTAAACAAGTTGGTCAAGTTTTATTAACAAAATAATGACATAGAATATAATTATGTACGAGTATACACACATAGATTAAAATTAAGAAAACAAAACTTGATCAAGGGCGGTGCTAATGCCAACGACATTCTCTTCCTTTGGCTTTTTTTCCAGATAAAATGCGTCGGGAACCGCACCAGTCACACGTTCTACCACCTCCAGCAGGGCCAGGACTACTACATCACCCTGTACGCGCGCCACCCCAAGAACAACTACACCCGCTTCCTGTACGGCGCCACCTACCTCAAGTACGACCGGCGGCTCAAGCCCATCGGGCTGCGGGACGACCGGACCCAGGTGGTCAACCTGAGGCGACACGACGGCAAGGTCACCCTCAGGTACAAGGTAATGACATGACGGCAAGGTCACCCTCAGGTACAAGGTAATGACATGACGGCAAGGTCACCCTCAGGTACAAGGTAATGACACGACGGCAAGGTCACCCTCAGGTACAAGGTAATGACATGACGGCAAGGTCACCCTCAGGTACAAGGTAATGGTTCAACTGGTACTGACATACGCCCTTGAGAGTTTCAGAACTCAGCTGTTTTCCCCCTCTCTTTTTTTATTTTACACTATGAAGGATTTTTTTTTCTCTCATACCAGTCGAAAGAACACATTACATAGGCTCTAAAACTGAAATAATCGTATTTCCCATTTTTGTAACATACGCCGTTATTCCAGACACCCATTCAAGTGTAAAATCAAAAATATAACCTAACCTTTTCACTTTCCTTGTTCGATAATAAGGAAAGTATTTTTTGTATTCGTAAAAAATTTGACCTACCTAGTTTTTCACATTTGTGGAAGAATCATAGCCTCAAAAGAGTTGTTTCCGACTGTTGGTGCAGCCGTTCATTTGGAAACATAAATTTAAAAAAAATTGAAATCGGAGCAAAAAAATATTTTTTTTTTTACAAAAACGAACACAATATACTTCCGGTTTCTAATATTAGAAATTTTTCGGAAGTAAATTAAATGGGATTTACTCCGATCATTTTTTTGATAAATCTTATTTTTTTGGAACTTTTTTTAAACCGGTATTTGGGAACTTTTTTAAAATTATTTATCAAATTCAATGATTTTGAGGTGCTAATTACAAATATGACATTTTTTTTTTTGCTAACTGTTACTGATGTTGAGAGTGTTGAGTCACCAGTGGCGGAATTTGACTTATTTTCGAAAAATAAGAAAAGTCGTGATCTGTGACAGCAGTTTTTTTTTCTTTTTTGTACACCCTTGTAGCAAGAACCCGGAAGCGTCACTTGACATTACTTAGGGGTAACCTAGCCTAAATAACCTAACCTAATCTAACTTAACTTTCATTTCATTCCTCGCAGGTTCTCGAGAAGTTCCGCCCTGGTCCGCTAGAGTGGTACATCCTGCCGTGCGGGGGTACTGTGCTAGTGGAGGTTCGCATTCGACGCCGGGTGGTCATAGCCAGGCACCAGGTGTCGGGCTACCGACATCTGACCATTGTGAACCCAGTGCCGCGTCAGAGGTACGTGCTGATCATCACAGCACTGGATCAGGACGAGCTGAACAAGCTGAGTGGCGTGGAGGTGAGTCAGCATTTGTTTTATTCTATATATGTCCCGGTGGCTGAGTATGAATTGGGTCCCATAATTTGGGACCCAATTGATACGTTGGGTCCCCCAACGTATTAATTGGGTCCATTGGCGTATGAATTCGGTCCCTAGATAGAATTCACAAAATGGATATTTTTTGATTAATTTATTTATTTATTTTTTAAATTGAACACAGACAAAATATAAGTAGGTACATAATAGTAGGTACGTTGAGTTTTGAGTGGTAGCTTTCACAACTATTAGTAGTACGAGTTAAATCTTCGGAATATTTCGCCCACAAATCGGGTGGAAAAGGTGAGTCTGGTAAAATATAATTTTCAAGAATATAATCATATCCATCTCTCCACATCAACTTTCAATAACTTTTGGAAGCTGAATTTGAATCCTTCGAATACCAACAAAGTTTTTGATCTTTCACTCGTAATGAACTCCATTATTTATTTCTTTATTTTATAAACACTGCTTTGATGAATGACACTGATGAACTAATAGTCAAGCTTATCTAACTAATAGTCAAGCTTATCTACCTATGTGCTATCGTACCTACCTATGTACTATGTACCATGTATTATTATTATTACACCTACAAGGAAAATTAATAAATACTATTCAGCTAAATTCAAGGGACCGAATTAACCTATGAATAGAAAAAAAAATATAAGGGACCCAATTCATACATGACCTTTTTCCTTGTAGGACCCAATACACCTATGAAATAGAATTTGGGACCCAATCCACCTTTTCCCGTCCCGGTAGCTCAGTGGTCAAGGCGTCTGACTGGTGATTCCGAGGTCGTGGGTTCGAAACCCATCCGGTACTTAACGAGTTAGCCTAGTTATAATAATGCACCTAGAGGTTACTGTTAGAATAATGGGACTTATTAATCCTCGTCGAGCAGTATAAAACGAGAACGCGATTGTTAAATCTTAATATAGGTATAGAATATATTTACATTAATCCATTTATAATCAACCATTTACAATCTATCTAAGGTGGCGGTGACAAAAAGCTTTCGTAGCCGATATTATAATCAACAGAACGGCTGTACCAGATGACTCCAAATTACCCACAGAGTATTCTTTTGTTATTTTAGGTACTTGTACTAAGAAAGGATTCAAAATTAAAATTCAAATAGGACACCAGCCACCGGCAAAAGACTTAAACGGCAACAAAGTACCGAGTTCTAGCTAGTTAACAGTTGCTTTATTCCACCAGGTCCTCGCCACAATGAACCCCAAGTCTCGCAACATGTTTCCCGACCTTCCCCTCAACACGAAGGTCAAGGAGTACACGAGTCTGCGCGAGTGCACTTCGGTCTTCATCGGGTGGTTCCCGGGCCCGACCACCGCGAGTATGGTGCGATACTGCATCAAGGCCACGGAGGTGTCCAAACGGGTGTCCTGGGCCCTGACCCCGTTCGAGACGAAGCCCAACCAGTGTGGCCTGGACGCCAAGTTGAAGAAGTCCAGTCGGGAATACTCCACCATGGAGTGTTTGTATGTGACGCCCCACGACGCGAGCTTCAAGTAAGTGGACATTCTATTCCACCATGGAGTGTTTGTGGACATTCTATTCCATCATGGAGTGTTTGTGGACATTCTATTCCATCATGGAGTGTTTGTGGACATTCTATTCCATCATGGAGTGTTTGTATGTGACGCCCCATGACGCTAGCTTCAAGTAAGTGGACATTCTATTCCATCATGGAGTGTTTGTATGTGACGCCCCATGACGCTAGCTTTAAGGAAGTGGGCATTCTATTCCATCATGGAGTGTTTGTATGTGACGCCCCATGACGCTAGCTTTAAGTAAGTGGACATTCTATTCCATCATGGAGTGTTTGTATGTGACGCCCCATGACGCTAGCTTTAAGGAAGTGGTCATTCTATTCCATCATGGAGTGTTTGTATGTGACGCTAGCTTTAAGTAAGTGGACATTCTATTCCATCATGGAGTGTTTGTACGTGACGCTAGCTTTAAGTAAGTAGACAATCTATTCCACCATGGAGTGTTTGTATGTGACGCTAGCTTTAAGTAAGTGGACATTCTATTCGACCGTGGAGTGTTTGACACTAGCTTCAAGTAAGTGGACATTCTATTCCATCATGGAGTGTTTGTATGTGACGCTAGCTTTAAGTAAGTGGACATTCTATTCCATCATGGAGTGTTTGTATGTGACGCTAGCTTTAAGTAAGTGGACATTCTATTCCATCATGGAGTGTTTGTATGTGACCCCCTTAAACAAAAAGGTGTCTCTGATCTACTAACTCCGATATAGTAGTCTCGGAGATTGATACGAGAGAGTAAAAAACAGCGTGCTCGGAAACATCTTTCTCTGGGAGTGCTGCGGGAATGGATTGAAACTCTCCCGGAGAATGTTTAACCAACTTACTCGGAACCTATCCCGGATCTATTCCCGAGCTAGTTCGGGACAAGATCCAAACTCGTCCCGAGTACATGTTCTCGGAACCGTCTCGGAACGAGATCCAGTACCCTGTGGCAACACCGGAAATTGAAAGTAAAATTTGCAAAACATTTTCTAAATCGAGTGAATTCTGCAATTTGAATAAATTAATTAGTTTTCCTGAGATAATTAGTAAAACTCAAATACATAAGAGGTAAAGATATTTTATACAGTATTTTGAGAAACTACCGTCAATGTTATGTGTAATCTCATTCCTAAGATAACTTCACAAGTAATTTCACATCAGTGACTTCTGCTCATCCAAATAAGTGATTTAATAAAACGTGTTTTAAGTAATTTAAGTAATGGTCAATATGTCTGCAAACATAATATCTTTTTAAACATCTAGCATTTAAAATAATTATCACCAACATAAAGGCTAGAATAGCCGTCTTCAGTTAAAGAACGTGAAGAACTTGGTGCTCAATCAATAGATACTACTACTAAAATAATTATGATCTATGGAGGAAATCCACATGATATTTTCCACCTGTTTACATGTATTGTGCATCCAATCCAACATAGCTTCAACCTGAAGATACCTATTCAAGCTGCCTCCCTCCTCAAACATATTGAACCTGACATGGGATAAGTGAAAGTGACTACAAATTGATGATTTACACAAAATAATTATATCTAACAATTTCAGATAAAAGTCCAACAAGTTGACTCTTCTAAAGTTCCTACATCATAGTTTTAGGGTGTAACTAAAAAGAAATTTTTCTCTACTTTAAAAAATTTACTGTTCTAAAGTGTACCAATTTCCATGCATTAATCATAAGTGAGTTTTACACTCCAATTAGTGGGGTAAGCAATATCTAAACAATATCTTACATTTTACATTGTTTTATAGTCAAACCAGGATATGTATGTGGAAATGCTGGAGATTAACCTGTTCCAGATATTCCACTTAATCAGAATCACACTCTTAACAGGTGTCTGACTGGGGTATTTTAAACAGGGAAAAGACCAGTGTTTTGCTAGACAACTATGAACAGAGAACTGACTAGCTAAAGGCTTTTTAATAGTTCACATTATTGAAGATTTGACTATACTGTTCCATAATCAATAGATCCTGTGTTCAATTCACAGTTTTTTTTTCTTTCAAACAGCAATTCTGTTCCCTTTAAAAATGAGGCATTCCTAGCCCTTATCAGGCTAAGTGAGGTTAATGTGGGTAGCTGGGACTATTCCCAGTAAATTCAGTATACAACCCCCATTTTTATTTTAAATAAATAAATCTGTTCTCCGAAAATGTGAGGCTGGTATATCTAGCCCTACTCAGGCTGAGTGAGGTGAATGTGGGTATCTGGTACTGTTCCCATTAAATTCAGAATGAAATTCCCATCCTCACTATCTCAAATCAGGACAGGGGTTTTTCATGAACCAGCTATAACATAAAAAAAAAAATATTGTAAGTTTAGAAGAAGTATTAAGTGTTGCAAATTTAGACAGTTTTTTTACTTGTAATAAGTACATTTTTTACTATAATGTGTTCATTAATTTTAATTTTTAAAACAGTAGCTTGCATTATTCAGGATTTGACTACTCCCCGTAATCTAAAGATTTTGGTTCATTTTTGTTGTTGTGAAACAGATAATTCTCATTCTTTAGAAAATATGAGGCTGACATGTGTATACACAGCCTTTATCAGGCTGGGTGAGGTTAATGTGGGTAGCTGGGACTATTCCCAGTAAATTCAGTATACAACCCCCATTTTTATTTTAAATAAATAAATCTGTTCTCCGAAAATGTGAGGCTGGTATATCTAGCCCTACTCAGGCTGAGTGAGGTGAATGTGGGTATCTGGTACTGTTCCCATTAAATTCAGAATGAAATTCCCATCCTCACTATCTCAAATCAGGACAGGGGTTTTTCATGAACCAGCTATAACATAAAAAAAAAAATATTGTAAGTTTAGAAGAAGTATTAAGTGTTGCAAATTTAGACAGTTTTTTTACTTGTAATAAGTACATTTTTTACTATAATGTGTTCATTAATTTTAATTTTTAAAACAGTAGCTTGCATTATTCAGGATTTGACTACTCCCCGTAATCTAAAGATTTTGGTTCATTTTTGTTGTTGTGAAACAGATAATTCTCATTCTTTAGAAAATATGAGGCTGACATGTGTATACACAGCCTTTATCAGGCTGGGTGAGGTTAATGTGGCTACCTGGTACTATTCCCAGTAAATTCAGAATAAAATGGCCCAACCCAGGCTCGGTGAGCTTAATGTGGGTAACAGGTTTGTGAGTTTCCTGCAAATGAGGGTAAAACCTCGGTCATGATATGACTATGCAATTGAGATTAAACCCACTTTAATCAAACAAAAAAAAAAATCTGGAAGACTGTTCTTTTTTTTATGAATGCCATATTATAGTCAAAATTCTCTCTGGGTTCTATTTCCTAATTTCATCTTTAATAATCTCAACTTCTGTTCTGGTATTCTTTGTCTTCGGGCAGCCTGCTGCTGGGCAGGAAGATGGCATTTCAGCACATCTCTCTCTTAATTACCTATATGTATAATAGATTTAGATTAATTAAGTCCACTTGGCTTAATTTATCTGCTGATTCTATGTATTATATTCTGTTTGTTTCATGTTTTTGTTTGTTACATATTTTTGCTTTTAATTCTTTTACCATGAAAATGGAAAAATATAAAACTGAAAAACACAAATTGTCTTTATATTTATTAATGTTAGCATTTCATCAACAGCTTTTCATCATTGTAGAACCAAATTGCCTTGAAGTAGTATATTTTTCATCAAATCCAAATTAATTTTAAAAATTTCCTGTGAAATCACAATTTTCAAATTTTTCCGGGCAATGGCGGTGGTAAGAAATTCAATATGGAGCCCCTTAATTATTAAGTAGGTATTCAATTTCCAAAACCTTGTAAAAATAAGCTTAATAAAATGCTCAGGGGGAGGAAATAGTAAGCTTATAAAAGTGTTTCTAAAATGTTAAGCCTTGTCAAAATAAGCTTTATAAAATGTTTGAATCTTGTCAAAATAAGTGTTTTTAAAATCTTTTTAAACACTTTCTGTGCCGTCTGGGTAGTCTGCTGTGACTAAAGATAGAGATACTTTTAAGATGTGAACTTATGTGATACTTTTATTTTCATGTCAATTTTTTTTCTAATGTTTCTAAATTGATTGCATAAATATATTGATACCTTAGATTCCTTGGGTCAAATAAGCATGGATTATCTCTATCAACTAGGGGTCAGAAATGGACCCTAACTGAGTTAGAACTGACTTAAACTCGAAAAATTAATATTAAAAATTGAATTCGTATCCAATGTCCTATACATATGTCCTAACTAAAGGGCGGGGTTATTGGTTATTGCCTATGGCAATCTCTTTATTCCAATTGTTTCTAGTCTCTTATTGGGATTTTTCATTCTTTAAGGTGTATTCTTCTTTTTTTTTGTTTTGTTCTTAATTATTTTATTTTAAATTTCACAATAAAAAAAATGTTCTATTATAAAAATGTGTCGTATTATTTTTAGGTGGTTTTACAGCTAAAATTCCCAGGGTATTTAAAACGGTCTGTGGTCTAGAAGAGACAGTCCCCGAGAATGTTCTCGGAGACGGTTCCGAGAAGGCTCGGAGACAGTCCCCGAGAATGTTCTCGGAGACGGTTCCGAGAAGGCTCGGAGACGGTCCCCGAGAATGATCTCGGAGACAGTTCCCGAGACCGATCTTGGAGCAATCTCGAGCACCAGCAATCGACGCTACGGTGCGGACGTAGACTGTCCCGTAGCAGTCTCCGAACGGTCTCCTAGGTGTCTCCGATATCATTTTTTGGGATCCGAGACAGGACGATACAATCTCGTTCCTAGATCTCGGAGATGGTTCCGAGACTGTTTTTTGTTTAAGGGGACGCTAGCTTTAAGTAAGTGGACATTCTGTTCCATCATGGAGTGTTTGTATGTGACGCCCCATGACGCTAGCTTTAATTAAGTGGACATTCTATTCCATCATGGAGTGTTTGTATGTAACACTAGCTTTAAGTAAGTGGACATTCTATTCCATCATGGAGTGTTTGTATGTAACGCTAGCTTTAAGTAAGTGGACATTCTACCGTTTTACCGTGCTACCCATATACCGAGCTCATAGGTAGTACATAATTATAATTATATGTATAGATAGACGACTACATACCCCTTAAACAAAAAACAGTCTCGGAACCATCTCCGAGATCTAGGAACGAGATTGTATCGTCCTGTCTCGGATCCCAAAAAATGATATCGGAGACACCTAGGAGACCATTCGGAGACTGCTGCGGGACAGTCTACGTCCGCACCGTAGCGTCGATTGCTGGTGCTCGAGATTGCTCCAAGATCGGTCTCGGGAACTGTCTCCGAGATCATTCTCGGGGACCGTCTCCGAGCCTTCTCGGAACCGTCTCCGAGAACATTCTCGGGGACTGTCTCCGATACTTCTCGGAACTGTCTCCGAAACTTCTCGGAACTGTCTCTTCTAGACCACAGACCGTTTTAAATACCCTGGGAATTTTAGCTGTAAAACCACCTAAAAATAATACGACACATTTTTATAATAGAACATTTTTTTTATTGTGAAATATAAAATAAAATAATTAAGAACAAAACAAAAAAAAAGAAGAATACACCTTAAAGAATGAAAAATCCCAATAAAAGAGACTAGGAACAATTGGAATAAAGAGATTGCCATAGGCAATAACCAATAACCCCGCCCTTTAGTTAGGACATATGTATAGGACATTGGATACGAATTCAATTTTTAATATTAATTTTTCGAGTTTAAGTCAGTTCTAACTCAGTTAGGGTCCATTTCTGACCCCTAGTTGATAGAGATAATCCATGCATATTTGACCCAAGGAATTTAAGGTATCAATTTAGAAACATTAGAAAAAAAATTGACATGAAAATAAAAGTATCACATAAGTTCACATCTTAAAAGTATCTCTATCTTTAGTCACAGCAGACTACCCAGACGGCACAGAAAGTATTTAAAAAGATTTTAAAAACACTTATTTTGACAAGATTCAAATATTTTATAAAGCTTATTTTGACAAGGCTTAACATTTTAGAAACACTTTTATAAGCTTACTATTTCCTCCCCCTGAGCATTTTATTAAGCTTATTTTTACAAGGTTTTGGAAATTGAATACCTACTTAATAATTAAGGGGCTCCATATTGAATTTCTTACCACCGCCATTGCCCGGAAAAAATTGAAAATTGTGATTTCACAGGAAATTTTTAAAATTAATTTGGATTTGATGAAAAATATACTATTTCAAGGCAATTTGGTTCTACAATGATGAAAAGCTGTTGATGAAATGCTAACATTAATAAATATAAAGACAATTTGTGTTTTTCAGTTTTATATTTTTCCATTTTCATGGTAAAAGAATTAAAAGCAAAAATATGTAACAAACAAAAACATGAAACAAACAGAATATAATACATAGAATCAGCAGATAAATTAAGCCAAGTGGACTTAATTAATCTAAATCTATTATACATATAGGTAATTAAGAGAGAGATGTGCTGAAATGCCATCTTCCTGCCCAGCAGCAGGCTGCCCGAAGACAAAGAATACCAGAACAGAAGTTGAGATTATTAAAGATGAAATTAGGAAATAGAACCCAGAGAGAATTTTGACTATAATATGGCATTCATAAAAAAAAGAACAGTCTTCCAGATTTTTTTTTGTTTGATTAAAGTGGGTTTAACCTCAATTGCATAGTCATATCATGACCGAGGTTTTACCCTCATTTGCAGGAAACTCACAAACCTGTTACCCACATTAAGCTCACCGAGCCTGGGTTGGGCCATTTTATTCTGAATTTACTGGGAATAGTACCAGGTAGCCACATTAACCTCACCCAGCCTGATAAAGGCTGTGTATACACATGTCAGCCTCATATTTTCTAAAGAATGAGAATTATCTGTTTCACAACAACAAAAATGAACCAAAATCTTTAGATTACGGGGAGTAGTCAAATCCTGAATAATGCAAGCTACTGTTTTAAAAATTAAAATTAATGAACACATTATAGTAAAAAATGTACTTATTACAAGTAAAAAAACTGTCTAAATTTGCAACACTTAATACTTCTTCTAAACTTACAATATTTTTTTTTTTATGTTATAGCTGGTTCATGAAAAACCCCTGTCCTGATTTGAGATAGTGAGGATGGGAATTTCATTCTGAATTTAATGGGAACAGTACCAGATACCCACATTCACCTCACTCAGCCTGAGTAGGGCTAGATATACCAGCCTCACATTTTCGGAGAACAGATTTATTTATTTAAAATAAAAATGGGGGTTGTATACTGAATTTACTGGGAATAGTCCCAGCTACCCACATTAACCTCACCCAGCCTGATAAAGGCTGTGTATACACATGTCAGCCTCATATTTTCTAAAGAATGAGAATTATCTGTTTCACAACAACAAAAATGAACCAAAATCTTTAGATTACGGGGAGTAGTCAAATCCTGAATAATGCAAGCTACTGTTTTAAAAATTAAAATTAATGAACACATTATAGTAAAAAATGTACTTATTACAAGTAAAAAAACTGTCTAAATTTGCAACACTTAATACTTCTTCTAAACTTACAATATTTTTTTTTATGTTATAGCTGGTTCATGAAAAACCCCTGTCCTGATTTGAGATAGTGAGGATTGGAATTTCATTCTGAATTTAATGAGAACAGTACCAGATACCCACATTCACCTCACTCAGCCTGAGTAGGGCTAGATATACCAGCCTCACATTTTCGGAGAACAGATTTATTTATGTACAGATTTATTTATTGACTGTAGATTTTCTTTCGACTACGATAAAGACTTTCCTACCTACCGATCACGTACTAACAATCAACAAAATCGCACTCTAGGTAATCATAACAATATTTTTACCTCTAACCGACGAGCCTGAGTATATACCAGACGATAGCCTATTTATTTCAACCATTGACACTGTACATAACGTTTTACATAATGACACTGTACATAACTCTGACACTCATTCCTATTCTATTTCTGACAATAATCAGCACTTTTAAGTGCCTCGAGTTTCTCATCCTTCTAAAACAAAAGAAACTCGTGTTAACCCTCCTACTTCTTCAAGTAAACATGAAATATACTATCAAAATGTTAGAGGGTTAAGAACTAAAATTAAACAACTTTTTTGTGGTCTATCGTCTCACCAATCTGACATTTATGTTTTTACAGAGACATGGCTAAACGATACCATTCATACAGCAGAACTAGGATTTGATAATTATATTGTATATCGTACTGATCGTGGACCTTCTAACTCTGAATCTTCTGAAGGAGGAGGAATCCTAGTGGCCATCCATAAAAAAATCCAGTCATATCAAATAACAGTGAATAATAATAAAATAGAACACACCTTTGTACACGCAAAAATTAAATCTACCAAGTTCATTATAGGAGGCATATACTTACCTAAACCATCTATACAAGTAGTTAATGATCTATTAGAATCGATAGAAGAAATACAGCTAAAATATAAAAATATCAAACTACTATTACTAGGTGACTTTAATTTACCCAATATTTCATGGACTCCGTCATCTGAACCAAAAATACAAACTCCAGTAGGTAATCACACTCCCCATTCTGAACTCCTCATATCTGTACTAACTGATTACCACAAACTCGAACAATTTAATTACCTGAAGAACGAACATGGTACCATATTGGATTTATTGTTTACCAATCTTCCAAGTAGCGACTTATCAGTAACAACATCCGCTGACCCTATCCCGATACCGATAGATAAATATCATCCTCCGTTAGAAATTTTACTTAATATTAAAAACAAAACCAAAACTGTAAAAAACAAAGTATGTGATATCCATAAACGTAATGAGGATTTCTACTGCTTTCAGAAAGGTAATTATGTTGCACTTGAACGTGATTTAGCAGAGACTGACTGGATAACAGAATTCCAAAAATATAATGACATAAACTCAGCCGTGTCTAAATTTTATTCAATTTTAAAAGAAAAAATGACAACTTTTATACCTAAAAAGACAATCAAAGACCTCAAATTCTCGATCTGGATGTCTAAAGAATTGAAAGAACTAATAATTCAAAAGAAAATAGCCCATAAAAGATTCAAAATTAGTAAATTAATCAGTGATCATACCATTTTTAAAACTCTAAGATCAAAATGTAAAATTAAATCCGAAAAAGACTACACTGATTATGTCCAAACTAAAGAAAAAGAATTTTCTAATAGACCTGAAAAATTTTGGGAGTACATTAATTCGAAGAAAACAAATAATGGATTACCATCAATAATGAAATTTGACAACAATACATCCAACGATTATCTTGAAATAACAAATTTCTTTGCGTCAAATTTCTCGTCAGTATATTCCAAAGAACAATTAGCTCCTCCAAATTTCAATTTTGAGAATACACTTTCTACACCATTGAATAAATAACAATTAATCCCAATGATTTATACAAATCAATGAAAAAACTTAAATCTGACTCCTCTAGTGGTCCAGACAGCATTCCCCCTATATTAATTAAAGAGTGTGCCTCTGCATTAGTGAACCCACTCTGCTTTCTATTCAACTGGTCGCTATCCTCAGGGTCTTTTCCTGATAACTGGAAAACTTCATACGTCATCCCTATCTTTAAGAGCGGAGTAAAAGAAAACGTGTCCAATTATAGACCTATCAGCAAAATATCAACTATCCCAAAATTAATGGAACAACTTATTTACAAACAAATACAACCAATCTTAACTCCACTTTTAATCAACCAACAACATGGGTTTGTAGTAAAAAAATCGACAACCACTAACCTTTTATCATTTACTGACCATGTATGTAATATAATTGACAAAGGAGATCAGTTTGATTGTATAATGACAGATTACTCTAAAGCATTTGATAAAATAAATACAAATATTCTATGTGCAAAACTCCGTGCATATGGTATTTTAGATCCTATGCTTTCCTTTTTCTACAGCTATTTCTCCAACCGTACACAAATAGTAAAATTAAAAATGATGAAAACGGACAATAACAACTGTCAGTGTTATCAAGATAAAAAGATAAACAACTATCTCACATACTTATCTGAACCTTTTGATGTTTTATCTGGCTGTATTCAGGGTGGGCATTTATCAGGTCTCACTTTCAACCTTTATATTAATGACATTTACTTTTACCTACCAACAACATTCTGGTTATTTGCTGACGATAAACGAACCGGAATGAGTATCAATGGACTATCTGACTCTATACAATTACAATCAGCTCTCAACTCTCTTTATGAATGGTGTCAGATTAATAGAATGGAATTAAACGTCAACAAATGTAAAGTAATGTCCTTTCATCGTAAGAAATCCCCATATATCTTTCAATATTCTATTAATAATATTCCTCTTGAAAGAGTATATCAAGTCAAAGACCTAGGAGTTACTTTTGATTACCAATTGTCATATAATGAGCATTATTCTATAATAACTAAGAAAGCATTCAAACTTCTTGGCTTCATTAATAGAAACAGTCGGGACTTTAAAAATCCAAAAACATACACCATACTATATTATTCATTTGTTAGATCCATACTTGAATATGCCTCACCTGTGTGGTCTCCTTACTATGAAAAACATAAATCAAAAATCGAATCAGTACAACATAGATTCCTAAGGAGCCTTGCTTTCAAACAAAATAAACCTATGAGCATAACAGACCATAATTATTCGGAAATAATGAAAGCAAATAATGTGATTAGTCTAGAACACAGGCGTGACACAAATGATGTTTTGTTACTTTTTAAAATATTAAACAATAGAACTGTTTTACAAGAATTACTGGAGGAACTTTCATTTAGGACAAATCCTAAGAATACTAGAAACAAAAATCTATTGTATGAAAAATCTTGTACAAAAAACTATTCTTTTTTCAAGCCCTTCAATCGTTTTATTCGCCTTTTTAATGAAGCTTGCGAGAAAGACACTTCAATCGATCTTTTCTTTGATAGCTATGAATGTATAAAAAATAAACTGTTACAACTGAATAATATCTAAACAAAAATATCAATATTGTCCACTCTTCAATTATCAATTTTTTAATTAAGTTTATTCTAAGTATTTATATTATATCTTAGCATAAGTTTTTGTTTGTAATTAATTTACAAAAAATAAACATGGGTTCACCCCGTTAATATGTTAAAATCTAAAAAAAAAAAAAAAAAAAAAAAAAAAAAATTATTTAAAATAAAAATGGGGGTTGTATACTGAATTTACTGGGAATAGTCCCAGCTACCCACATTAACCTCACTTAGCCTGATAAGGGCTAGAAATGCCTCATTTTTAAAGGGAACAGAATTGCTGTTTGAAAGAAAAAAAAAACTGTGAATTGAACACAGGATCTATAGATTATGGAACAGTATAGTCAAATCTTCAATAATGTGAACCTATTAAAAAGCCTTTAGCTAGTCAGTTCTCTGTTTATAGTTGTCTAGCAAAACACTGGTCTTTTCCCTGTTTAAAATCCCCCAGTCAGACACCTGTTAAGAGTGTGATTCTGATTAAGTGGAATATCTGGAACAGGTTAATCTCCAGCATTTCCACATACATATCCTGGTTTGACTATAAAACAATGTAAAATGTAAGATATTGTTTAGATATTGCTTACCCCACTAATTGGAGTGTAAAACTCACTTATGATTAATGCATGGAAATTGGTACACTTTAGAACAGTAAATTTTTTAAAGTAGAGAAAAATTTCTTTTTAGTTACACCCTAAAACTATGATGTAGGAACTTTAGAAGAGTCAACTTGTTGGACTTTTATCAGAAATTGTTAGATATAATTATATTGTGTAAATCATCAATTTGTAGTCACTTTCACTTATCCCATGTCAGGTTCAATATGTTTGAGGAGGGAGGCAGCTTGAATAGGTTTCTTCAGGTTGAAGCTATGTTGGATTGGATGCACAATACATGTAAACAGGTGGAAAATATCATGTGGATTTCCTCCATAGATCATAATTATTTTAAATGCTAGGTCCAGTTTAAAAAGATATTATGTTTGCAGTTTGCAGACATATTGACCATTACTTAAATTACTTAAAACACGTTTTATTAACACTTATTTGGATGAGCAGAAGTCACTGATGCGAAATTACTTATGAAGTTATCTTAGGAATGAGATTACACATAATATTGACGGTAGTTTCTCAAAATACTGTATAAAATATCTTTACCTTATATTTATGTATTTGAGTTTTACTAATTATCTCAGGAAAACTATTTATTCAAATTGCAGAATTCACTCGATTTAGAAAATGTTTTGCAAATTTTACTTTCAATTTCCGGTGTTGCCACAGGGTACCGGATCTCGTTCCGAGACGGTTCCGAGAACATGTACTCGGGACGAGTTAGCTTGGATCTTGTCCCGAATTAGCTCGGGCATAGATCCGGGATAGGTTCCGAGTAAGTTGGTTAAACATTCTCCGGGAGAGTTTCAATCCATTCCCGCAGTACTCCCAGAGAAAGATGTTTCCGAGCACGCTTTTTTTACTCTCTCGTAGTACTACCAGAGAAACGTGTCTCCGAGCACTCTGTTTTTGACACTATCGTATCAATCTCCGAGACTACTATATCGGAGTTAGTAGATCAGAGACACCTTTTTGTTTAAGGGGTAAAGAATTGGCACCCTTGGCAGGGTTGGTGTTAGGAAGGGTTGCCATAAATGTCGAAGTATATGCCAGAACCAAACAACCTCAACCACAAGGAAGAGGTTGAACAATGCCGACCCCAACTAGGTTTGGCAAAAGACAAAGTGAAGCAAGAAGAATCTAAATTTAATATCTGATATGATTTTTTTTTTTTTTTTTTTTAATTATCACTGTGGAATCCATGTTGCTATGAATCGGTCTTGTGATGTTGCTGTTTTTCAGTTGTTAAGTACCTAATTAACTCTGATCCACTATTTCAGGAAGGAATTGAAGCAGAAAGTCAGCAACCTCAGCCCTGGCAGGGACTACATCATACAAGTTATCATGAAGAAGACACACAGCAGATCCTTGTCCTATGATCTCCTTCGAGTCAGCACTGTTCCAACCTGTGACTAAATCAGCATGGTCAAAATGTTTGTGCAGCAGAACGCAGATCCTTGTACATCCTATGATCTCCTTCGAGTCAGCACTATTCCAACCTGCGACTAAATCAGCACGGTCAAAGTGTTTGTGCAGCAGAGCGCAGATCCTTGTACATCCTATGATCTCCATCGAGTCAGCACTATTCCAACCTGTGACTAAATCAGCACGGTCAAAGTGGTTGTGCAGCAGAGCGCAGATCCTTGTACATCCTATGATCTCCATCGAGTCAGCACTATTCCAACCTGTGACTAAATCAGCACGGTCAAAGTGGTTGTGCAGCAGAGCGCAGATCCTTGTCCTATGATCTCCTTCAATTCAGCACTGTTCCAACCTGTGACTAAATCAGCATGGTCATAGTGATTGTGCAGCAGAGCGCAGATCCTTGTACATACTATGATCTCCTTCCAATCAGCACTGTTCCAACTTGTGACTAAATCAGCATGGTCAAAGTGTTTGTTCAGCAGAGCGTAGATCCTTTTATATCCTATGATCTCCTTCCAATCAGCTCTGTTCCAACCTGTGACTAAATCAGCATGGTCAAAGTGTTTGTGCAGCAGAGTGCAGATCCTTGTACATACTATGATCTCCTTCGAGTCAGCACTGCTCCAACCTGTGACTAAATCAGCATGGTCAAAGTGTTTGTGCAGCAGAGAGCAGATCCTTGTACATACTATGATCTCTTTAGAGTCAGCACTGTTCCAACCTGTGACTAAATCAGCATGGTCAAAGTGTTTGTGCAGCAGAGCGCAGATCCTTGTACATAATATTATGATCTCTTTAGAGTCAGCAGTGTTCCAACCTGTGACTAAATCAGCATCGTCCAAGGTATCATGCACGTGCACTGGTAGTCAAGTGGTTAACGCGCTAGTCTGGTAATCCAGGTATCGTAGGGATCCGTTGGTTCGAATCCCACCCAGTGCATGATCAATTTTTCCTCTTTAGTTTGAGTTTGTGACCACATAATAATAAGACTCTGAGAAAATGCTTTTAGTATTAATTTCGCCTGGTGGTCACCTTCCACTAAAGAGTAGGTATTATTTTTATCGCATCTTGCAGCAGATCCTTGTTCTATGATCTGCTTCGAGTCAGCACTGTTCCACCAGTGACTGAATCAGCATCAAGCATCAAATAATAGATACAACAATAATCAACATAATGAGCCAGAAACTTATTGTAAAAATATTCCATCATGTAAATCTTTTATATGATTATTTTATTATTAATAATAGATTATGTACATAAAAATTGTACATACCTACTTATTTTGTATTCGGGTCAATTTATGTTAATATCTAATTAAATTATTGTTTATATGCAGTACCTTATCTTGTAGCTAGGTAAAGCTAGCTAATAACTTAATGAATTACCTACCTATTAATTAATATCTATTAGGTAAGTAATATCTGTAAACATTAGTGTACAATATTTTACTGTATTTACTTTTATTCTGTAATTTTATTATGTTTTCTTGTATCATACACTATTTAATTAAATTAAAATGAAAATGTTTTATAAAATTTTAAATATACATTTCTACATTAAATTTTATCTACAATATTAGGTACATACCTACCTACACTCGTATCATGTTTTCATTTATCAAGGCTAATGCAACATGTTGGAGAAATAATAAATAAAATATTATTCTTGTGAACATCTATAGATAAGTCACTTACTTATCACTTATTCTATATCTGTTTCACGAACGTCGATGGCGCGTTGAATGCACCGGTTCTCGTAGGATCACCGAAGTAAAGCAAAGTCCATCGAGGTGAAGACTTCGTGATGCTGACATTCCGTCCCAACACAGGCTGGGTGATATGTGGTTAGCAGGTTTGTTCCCTGCGAGTAGAGGGTAACACCCCCGTCGTGATATGACCATGCAGTTTAAACCAAAATTTAAAAAAAAGTTATCAAATTTGTGATAATCGCGATGTGATTATCACAAATTTAGTAGTTAGGTACTGAAATTCTTTTCAATTTTTTACTGTCTCGAACCACCGACCTGCGGTGACGAGACCGCCGCTTTATCAAACTCCCTACTGGTCGGTTATATTGTACGATAACTATTAGAAACGGGTTGGTACCTTTTTAAGAAAACCCAGTATCATAAAAAGTATTAGGTACCTACCTACCCAGTAGTCCTGGTACCTATCTACACAAAAATGCGAGAAATATACCTCTGTGGCGCTATTTTTTTTTGTAATTGGGTGGAAGAGATTACCAAAGGTAATAACCCTGCCTTTGGTAATCTTAATAATATCTATGTCTCGGATTGCGTACTGTTCTAGACGAGTAAAACAGATGCTAAGTAATGACTTAGGCTATCAATTTTTTCTATTAATTTTGGTTTTGTAACGGTCATGTCTATTATCGACTCTTGACTTGGTAGGTAGGTACACTACTACCTGACTATCTAAACTTGTGAACGTCTGGACGAGCCTTATCCATCACTCATACAGCGCTCGTAGCGGCACTTTTCAACACTAAAAAGAAAAACAAACAATCAGCTGTTCTGCACTGCTTCTCAAAATTCTTCAAAAGTTCATTTTTTGATAATTTTGATAAGTTAATACGAAACTTTATTTTATCTCTTGAAAAGACATCTAATTTCTTTCTAATTCTCTTCTTTTTATCACATTTTACAGCTATTAATTTTCTCTACAATGTGTAAGATTGGATCCGCTTCATGAGTGAGGTAAAGTAATTCGGACTTTTGATTCTTGGAGAAGGCTACCAGTTATTATGCACTGTCCACTAAGCAGACAGAACAGTTTCCTTGAACTAATTTCTTTGTATTCTATTTAAATTTATATCTTTTCTTATCAGAATCTTTAATTTTGTACTGTCATTGTATGCTTGATTTGCTTTATGCTCTCAAAATCATGATACTCACGAACAAGCAAAGATATCAATGTCTTGTCAATGGTGTCTCTCAGGATAAAATTGTTTACAAAAATACCTGGATTTAATAATATTTTATCACTGTTACAATACACAGTGCAACATTTTTTACTTGATTGCATTATCAGTATGAATATATAAAACGAGAGAGAAAAAAAACAACATACACCACTTGATTAGAACTCAGGTTTGTTGACTAGGGGACTTGAATACATATTTTTCATCACTGAATAATGGAGTGATGAAAGTGGATATAAGAGAGCAAACAATCCACATTTATAGCCAGTGTCACATAGAATATACCAGTTCTTTTTATGTCATTGAAGAAAAACATTGTCCAGCTAGGTTAGGACTTGGATGGATTCCCAGTCAAGGGCCATCTCACGTTTTTGGGTTTATTAACCAAATGCAGTGAGGGAGCAATACAACCACACTAAGTGAGGTTCTGTTTTAACTTGGGTATTGGACAATTTGTTTGTCTGTCTGTATGTCTTGTCTGTCTCTTTCACAATAACTCTTGACTGGATTCTTCAAAATTATTGAAATTTAGTATACAAGTTCATTGGGTTCCTAAAATTTTACCTATTGTTTTGGGCCAATTTAGTTTGCATGGGGGCCTTTAGGTGAAAATTTAAAATGATTATTCTAATTTTATTTACTAAAGAAATGCTCTTGAAATTTTGTAGTTGTTAGAAAATATTACTTGATACAAGTAGTGAAATTTTGTGATCTTGAAATCAAAAAAAATATTTATTAAAACCTATTGAGTATTGAATGAAAGGGTTTGAACTTGTGCTTGCTATGACACTTGTGATAATAGAATCTGTGTAAGGTTTACAGTTCACAGAACTACTCATTAAATTTCAATGCTAAGACTCCAAATGATTTTTCCCCAAACTTAATTAAGTAATAAATAATTATATTATAATTCAATAGTTGTTATTAAAATAAATGTTATTTTTCTCCTCTTTCTTCTGTATACCTAATAAATAAGATTATTACTATCCATAGTTTATTACTATCCATAAAAATTACTTTAATTGTTCTCATTTACTATCCATAGTGATAATATGTATTTCAAGTAACACTATTTTGACTTTTGTTTCAGCTTGCACTTTATTCACTGTACACTTCAATCAGGACATTGATTAGTTCTCATCATCATTATGTCTTTGAAACCAAAACAAGTCGATTTTAACCAAACCTGGGGCTCCCTACAAGAAACCATTAAAGGGGTCATCACTCTTGGAAAGGTGCAGAGGTCAACATGGAATGATAGATTCAGGTATTAAAATATGAGATATGGGAAAATAGTTATTCATGAGAAAAAAAAATTATTATAATTTCAGACTCCTATGTGAACTCTTTAACCCATGACTTGCCACACAAGTTACAATAATCTTAAAAGTTTTAGTTTTAGTCACCATAATTCAAATATTTAATTCAATAGAGCAATTTGTGTTGTAAAAGCCTAAATTTCAATGGTTTGTACAGACCCTATTAGTTGAAAAAACTTTAATGGGTAAATCCTTACCTATCTATGATAATTTACTAATATTATCCCTTCAACAATCTATATAAGGCTAGGTACAAAAAATATCAATTTTTTATTTATTAAAGCTGAGTGTTTTACAGCCTTTTTTATTTTTTAGCTATGAAACAGGAGCAACTGTAGACGCTTGTGGTCATGTTTTAGCCTGCCCATCCCATAGTATGCCTCCCCTCTGATGGGCAAGAAGTCAACACAAGCACACTGGAAGATATCTCTTACAAATAACCGTAATGAAATTTTGAGTACAAATGTTTTTTGGCATGGGGGTTCAAACCCGGGACCTTCCACATGTCAAGCAAGTTGGTAACCATTGAGCTTTTTGTGCGCTCTTGTTGACCTTTAAACATAAATTTAAATCTATAAACATAAAATCTGTTGACATCAATATTCTAATATAACACATTGTTTGTAAAATATATTTTTGCAGTGACATCTACTCCTTATGTGTGGCGTACCCTGAGCCCTTGGCAGACAGGTTGTATCTAGAAACCAAATTATTCCTTGTCCAGCATGTTACCGATCTTCAGAAAAAAGTATCCGAGAGTGGGGACAGGAATCTTGTCAACAGTTACTATGGTGCTTGGGTGGAGTACAGTCAAGGAATCAACTATATGCATCAGCTTTATTTGTGAGTATTATGGAGCATCTCTAGTTAAGTTCATCAGATGTCATCTCAATACATTATTTCAATCAGATATTTTTTCTAAACATTTTTATTTATTTAGATGAGTGTTTCACAATATGTTTTATTTCATAACAATGAAACAACAGCTATATGTAATGAGATGTATCATTGCATATTGGCATAAGGAACTTCCCTCTCACCTTCAGTTGAGATACAAATAAAAGGGAAAATATGGCTACATCTTGTTAGCTAAACCTTAGACTCTGGTGGTCTATGTTGTAGCTTACCCAGCCTATAGTTCTCCTCTGATGCGGGAGAAGAGATACAATTCTTCCCATTTAGGTTCTGGGTCAGCAAAAGAACATATCTACTACGACTATTACATAATACATAATTATACCAATGCTTATTGTTATATTTTTTCTTATTAGATATTTAAACCAGCAGCACATTAAGAAACAAAAACTGTCTGAAGCGGAAATCATCTACGGGAATTATGCTGGAGACTCCCAGGAACAAATGGAGATTGGCGAGTTAGGTAAGTGATGAGAATGAGCAGATTGGAGTAGTAATCTGTAGGTGTTGTCAGTACCCTTGTTGTTGTAGTAGCAGCATCGGTGGACTCAACATTGTCATGCAGACTCATCATCCTTTAATGGAAGCTGAAGGAAGGTTGCCACCTGGATGGGATGAAGCCAAAGGTCTATAGGTGTCAATGGCGTGGGTTTCGATGGACAAGAGAACAAGTGGGATGTGTCGTGCAGACTACCTCCAGCATCATTTTTTTTTTTTTTTTTTTTTTTTTGTTGGTTTAACATCAATTTCAACTGCGTGGTCAGTTCACAATGGGGGCTTTACCCTCCATTAATGAAAAACTCATAAACCAGCTACCCACATTAACCTCACCCAGCCTGGGTTTGCTGATGTTAATGTGAGGTGGAATGCCAGCATCATAAATTCTTCACCTTGCTAGACATAACTTAGGTGATCCTTTGAGAACTGGTGCATTCAAAACACCATAACCGCTGGCTCTTGTGTTTATTTGTACTAAAAGACATATTTTTTGTAATTTTAATTTGTCTTAAAAATTAAATAAGTATATTACCTATGTTATTATTATTATTATTATTATTTTTTTTTTTTGTAAATGTTCGTTTTATGTTTCTAATTGGAACAATATGTTTTTAGGCCAATGTTACCACCATGCTCTAAAGTCAATGAAAATAAATGTTTATCAATTTATTTTCTCCTGCAGGACTGGACATTTGGAAACGGAAGATGATCGAGCCCCTGAAAACGAGCCTGGTGAATCTGCTGCTGGAAGGCATCAGGCAGGACAGGCTAGGCAGCACGTTCCACACGAAGAATGACGTGGTCAGGGGCGTCATTCAGTCATTTGTGGCCGTGGAGGAGTACCGGAAGAAGAATAAACTAGAGGTGAGATTATTAATAGTTGTTGTTTATTTATTTAGAACCTCTTTGTTTGGTACTGTTTAATAGTTGTATTAATGAGAGAGCATTGTGCTATACATCAACCCAAAAATTAAGAAATCACCAACAAGTTCTCTCACCCTCCTTCAAATCAGAGCTAAACTCACCTAGAAAGCTCCTAGATAGTTAGTATAAATTTGACAACCATTAAAGAAAGTACAGTTTATTCAGAGCTTTTTATTATAAAATTACCATCCAAGTGAAAAGTGAATTTTTCTTAAGACACTTCAAATATTCTTCGCATTTTAATTGACCGCTTTTATATTAAAGGGCAAAGGCCTCCGCTCCTCTCCTAAGCTCCTTTAAGTCTTCTAAAATTTCAGCAGTGTAGGGAAGGGTAATAGCGGTGAGTGATAAATAAATCAACAGTCACGTAAGTAAAATCTTATCAGCCTTTTTATATAAATTATTTCGTTACCATTTGAACCAGCCCTATTAAATTTTTAGAATCTACAGTCCACTTCGCTCCATATTTTTGGTCCTTCGGGCCGGATAGCATTTTTTTCATTTATTTTTTTGGCATTTACTTTCGTAGTCGAAAATTCACTTTTCTCTGGTGTCATTTTTATACTCAAATTACTCAATCATTTTCGATGGGTATCTAGTAAGTTAGCTTGCTAGGTATAATAGTTATTCTCAGCTATTTATGTACTTAGCATTCTCATTCATTCATTTCGTTCGTTAGGCTAATGTACTTAGATAGCTTGAGAACCGCGGCATTCGATGCATAGTCAAACACTCATTCATTCATAGAACTTTAGAAACTTGTTAAGTTACGATTTTTCAATCTCTTAACTTGTAACTTTGTTGGCACCTAGGTGCATTTCATTTTATAGATAGTGGATAGGTACTCTTAATTAGGTACCTTCTTATCATAATTAAAATTAGGTAGTTGGAAATCGAGTTTCGGGATTCTCCGTAAACTTTCGTTGATTTCACACTTTGTGACTTGTAATTTTCAACTTAGTCATTATTTCATAATTTTTCCAAAAATAATTTTGAATTTCTTTTTTCTTTTTATTAAATGGATTCTGAAGTTTCCTGTTTGTTGGTGGTTGTTGATTTAATATTTTTGTAAATATTTTAATTTAATGATAAACCTTTTGCACAACATTTCGCTTTATTAGTAAATTATTATAACTTTGTGGTTGAAATTTAGCACTTTTCTCTCAAATTGATTGATTGAATTTTTTTGTGAATAGTACCTACATTCATATTTTAGCTTGCTTAACTGACTTAACGTTAAGGGATTTATTATTTAATTCACTTATAGTCACAATTACAATTCAGAAGATTTTTTTTTGTCACCTTTAGTGCATAGTTTTAGTGAATTTCAGTGAAATTAGTGATAGTTTGGTTCACATTCAATTTAGTAGTGTTTCATAAACCAACTAGTTTCATAAATTTTCTTTTGCATTTTTTCAAATATGGGTAACGAGTCTAAAGAGATTAAAACCACAGGTTTAACAGATCCTACAGCTGAGGCTTTGCACAATAACAAGGTCTTGTTAGAGGCTAAAAGAAATAGTTTGTATAGTGTAGCCAAATCAGCTAGTGAATTAGCCAAAAGGTTGGCTGATGATCCCAATAACTTAGTGCTTCTCAAGGCCAAATGTCAAGCTTTGCCTGCTGTAAGGGACTCTTTTATTGAAGTTTTAGACAAATTGAACTTAGTAAAAATTCAGTTGGATAGTACATACTCTCCAGATTACTCAGATCTAGAGAAGTTTGTTACACATTGTGGTTATGCTCAAGATATATTGGCATCCACTCGGGAGGTGACCGCCGTGGTTCCGACTCAAAAGTCAAAGGTTCGTCTGCCTGCTTTGGAGTTAGTTCCATTCAACGGTGAGTTTTCTGAATTTAATGTTTTTTATGAAAGTTTCAAATCTATGATTCATGAGAATAGGGACTTAGATAATACACAAAAGGTTCAATATCTTGTATCAAAACTGACAGGCAAGGCACTTACCGTGTGCGCTGGTATACCTGCCACTGGTGATAACTATAGCATAATTTTTAATAATTTAGTAGAAAAGTACCAGTGCAAAAGGAGCGAGGCTAGGGTCTATTTATCTAAAATATTGAACTTTAAACCCATTAAATCCGAATGTCCTGCTCAGTTGAATCTACTTATAGATGAGTTATGCTCTTCCGTGTTAGCTTTGAAAAAGGTGGATCTCGCATCTCTCTCGGACTTCATGCTTGCGCATGTTACTCTCAGTAAATTAGACAGCGAGACAGCACGTCTCTTCGAAATGTCGCTCAAGAGTAATGAGATACCCACTTTCCAGAATGTCCACACTTTTCTCAAGGATCACGTAAAAATATTGTCTCGTTTAGAGGTTTCGAACCCGGGACCTAATAGACCCACTTCATCTAGTAGTGGTCAGAAATCTTTTCTCCCTAATAAAGGTAAGGTTAGTCAGACATTTATAGTTGAACATTCTCAGTCTAAACCTTCTAGTTGCTTAGTTTGCAAATCGTCACCAGCTCATCCCATTTATAGTTGTAAACTATTTTTAGACAAAAGTCCTGATGTTCGTTATCAGATAGTTCGTGACAAGGGATTTTGTATTAATTGTTTAAGTAGTCAACACAAAGTCAAAAATTGTCAATCAAAACATAGTTGTAAAAAATGTAATCAACGTCATAGCACTCTGCTGCATTTTCCGCAAGCTAGCTACCCGCAACCGCATTTTACTGAACCGGGTCCCGCAAAAACATCTGGTGTAATAGGTAGTGGCCAAGAAAATAGTTTTTGTGCATTACAATCATTCAACTTGAATGATAATAATAATTCATCTCATGTTGTTTTGCTGCCTACCGCTCAAGTTTTTGTCACAGATAGTAGAGGGATCCAGCAGTCAATTCGCGTAATTCTCGATAGTGCTAGTTCTTGTAACCTCATCACTTCTGCTTGTTGTAGAAGACTAGGACTTCCCTTAGGCAAGATGTACGCCTCAGTCAAAGGCCTCGGGGACTCTGGCAGTTCAGTCAAGGGACAGACTTGTTTCACTTTCACTTCTCGCTTCGACACAGACATCAAGTACCAGGCAAATGCTTTAGTAGTAGATATCATCACCAGTAGTCTTCCTGCAGCGCGGGTTCCCGCGGACAGGCTGACTCATCTCCGTCATCTCCCATGGGCAGATCCGGACTTTGCCACTCCTGCTTGTGTGGACGCTATTGTAGGCGCACAGCTTTTCTCTGAGTTGTTTCAGTCTACTCGCGTTCTCAATCCTAATGGTCCGGTCGCTATGGAGACATCGCTTGGTTACGTCATGATGGGCTCTGTGGCGTCTAGTTCGAATACTAAATCGTTGGAAAATCATTCATTTCATATCGTAGAAAAACCTCTTGAATTGTTAGTTCAAAAATTTTGGGAGATTGAAGATGTTTGTACTCCCAAAGTTTTGAATCAAGAGGAGTCGGATTGTGAAGAAATCTTCCAATCAACTGTATCGCGTGACTCAACAGGTCGCTATTCAATCGCTATGCCGTTTCAGCATGATCCTTCAAACCTAGGTAATTCGTACTTGGGTGCTGAAAGACGGTTCAATAGTTTGGAAAGAAAGTTGCTCGCTAATCCTTCACTTCATTCATCATATTGTGAGATTATACAATCGTACCTCGATAAAGGTTATATGTCCCCTTTAGATAGTGATAACCACGACACTGGTTATTACGTTCCTCATCATGTTTTGATAAAGCAGGATAAAATCACATCCAAACTTCGTATAGTATGGGATTTTAGTTTCAAATCTGATTCTAATAAATCTCTTAATGATCTCTTGTACACAGGTGCAAAACTTTATTCTGACTTAATTACTATTTTGTTGAATTTTCGTTTGTATAAAATTGCAATGACTGCTGACATTGCTAAAATGTATTTACAAATAAATATGAAACCTGCTCATCATTCATATCAAAAACTTTTGTGGCGTTTTCGTAAAGAGGACCCCTTGCGTACATACTGCCTCACCACTTTGAATTTTGGTTTAAATTCTGCACCGTTTCTAGCATTGAGAACGGTCAAGCAGCTCGTGGAAGATGAAAAAGATCGTTTTCCTCTCGCTGGTGAGTTTGCAGGTCGAGACATGTACATGGATGATGTGGCTTGTAGTGTACCAGATACCAAGGTAGCGAGTCAACTTCAATCTCAATTAGTAGGATTGTTCAGGGCCGGGGGTTTCGACCTCACAAAATGGTCCTCGAACTCTAAAGAAGTTTTAGATAAAATTCCTGAGACAGATCAGGTGTCTAGTTTAGTAGAATGGGACTCAGACTCGAAAGAAACTATTAAAATATTAGGACTTCAATGGAACCCTAATACTGATTCATTCTTCTTTCAGGCTCACTTGGAGCCAAAGGTCGCAACTAAGCGAAATATTCTTAGCGCGGTAGCTAGGATATTTGATCCTTTAGGTTTAGTTCAGCCCGTCGTTCTGGTGGCTAAATTGTTGATTCGTGAGTTGTGGAGCATCAAACTTGGATGGGATGCTACTCCACCTCAAAAAATAATTCATACCTGGGATTGCTTTCAGTCTGAGCTTCCCCTCATTTCGCAAATTCAATTTCCTCGTCATATTTCTGTTACTCAGAATTCTCATGTTGTTTTAGTTGGCTATTCAGACAGTTCTGAATTAGCATACGGAGGAATGGTCTTCTGTAGAACCACCTTACCTACCGGTGAAATCAAAGTTCACCTGGTGTGCTCAAAGTCGCGTGTTGCCCCTTTGAAAAGTACTTCGCTGCCTAGGTTAGAACTTTGTGGTGCTCTTTTACTTGCCCAACTTATGGCGCGCGTTGTAGATACATACAGGGATAGACAATCGATTGAAAAAATATTTTGTTTTACAGACTCAATGGTGGCGCTACATTGGATTCGTTCATCTCCTCATAGATGGCAAACTTTTGTCGCAAATCGGGTTGCAAAAGTTCATGAATTAGTATCTCAAAATGTTTGGTATCATGTTGCGGGTATCAGTAATCCGGCTGATTGCCTGACTCGGCCCATCATGGCTCAAGAGTTTATAAATCATCGTCTGTGGTTTTCAGGTCCAGAGTGGCTTAAGTCAGATATAGCTGACTGGCCTTTGGATATGGTTCACTCGGAACTGACTTCAGTACCTGAGGAAAAATTAGTCGCGCTTGCTGTAGTTGAGCCGCCCATTCATTTTTTATTAGAATTATCTTGCAAAATCTCGTCGTGGTTGAAACTACTGAACATAATAGTTTTTATGTGCAGGTTCATACACTTTCTTCCGCGTAGGGATTTCATCTCGGTGTCAGATAGAAATTTCGCAGAGACACTTCTCATTAAGGCCTTGCAAAAACAGTTCTTTGCTAAGGATATCACGGCGTTAGAAAATAATAAGGAATGTTCTTCTCAATTACGTCATTTGAATCCATTCTTACAAGATGGATTGTTGAGAGTTGGTGGCAGACTTTCAAACTCCTCGCTCGGCTATGAGCACAAGCATCCTCTGATTCTTCCCAAGAAACATCCTATTGTGAATTTAATTATTGGTTTTTTTCATATTTCTAATTTGCACACAGGACCGTCATTACTTTTAGCTATCTTGAGAAAGAAATATTGGATCTTATCAGGTAGAGATATAGTCAGACGTCGGGTTAAAGCTTGTAATCATTGTTTTAAATTAAATCCTAAACCAACTTTCCCACTCATGGCAGACTTACCCCAGTTTCGCGTACAAGAAACTAAGTCTGCTTTCACTCACACTGGTATAGATTTTGCTGGTCCTTTTCATATCACTTTAGCAAAACGAAGAGGTATCAAATCTCAAAAGGCGTATCTTTGCCTTTTTATTTGTTTAGTTACAAAGGCATTGCATTTAGAATTGGTCTCAGACCTTAGTACTGCCATGTTCCTGGCCGCATTGAAAAGATTCGTTTCAAGACGCGGTCCAGTGTCTTTCATTTATACCGATAATGGTACTAATTTTGTTGGTTGTAAAAATGAGCTCGACGATCTTTATAAATTGTTGTCTTCTTCAGCTCATTCTAAACAGTTCGCGGAAGCTCTGTCTTTCCATCAAATTGAATGGAAATTCTTACCGCCTACCGCTAGTCATTTCGCAGGTATCTGGGAGTCTAACGTCAAAAGTGTTAAGACTCATTTGTACAAAGCAATAGGTACCCAGATCCTAACATACGAGGAACTCTCTACAGTATTGGTTCAGATTGAATCCTTACTTAACTCGAGACCTCTGTGTGTTCTTAGTTCAGATGGCAGTGAGCCCTCTGCTCTCACTCCTGCACATTTTCTTAATCTTGTTCCTTTGAGATCTATTCCTTCAAAGGACGTCTCGGATGTAAATGAGAACCGCTTACAACGGTTTGAGTTATTGAACAGGATTGTTCAGGTGTACTGGAAAAGGTGGAGTCTTGAATATTTGACTAATTTGCAAGAGAGACAAAAATGGAAATCCCCCGCTCCTCCTATAACCCCAGGCACGATTGTAGTTATTATGCAGGACCTGCTTTCACCTCAATATTGGCCCTTGGGTGTCGTGACTGATGTCTATCCTGGTAAAGACGGTATTTGTAGAGTGGCTTCAGTCAGGACATCAAAGGGTGTGTTCAAGCGTCCAGTGGTAAAATTATGCATTTTACCTACTCAGTAGGTGTCTACTTAGTTTTATATTTAGTTGGTTGTTATGACTTACATTATTTTAGTCATAACTAACATTTTAGTTGTTGTACATAGTAAGGAAAATCCTTTTTGCACCCCAGAAGTTTTTTAATTTATTTTATTTTCAAAAATTACATTTATTTAGTTTTTCATATTTTTTTTTGGTTGTTGGTTCTTGTGAATTTTCATTTGGAATTTTTATTTACTTTTTTCGATATTGTAAAAGCTAGCTTAGATATGAGATGGTCTACTTTTCTGCTTTTATTTTTATTTTTTGTTGTTATTAGACTATCTTTACTTTAACCCTTTCGTGGTCATTATGAAGTGATTACTTCATGGCCGGGGGAATGTTTGGTACTGTTTAATAGTTGTATTAATGAGAGAGCATTGTGCTATACATCAACCCAAAAATTAAGAAATCACCAACAAGTTCTCTCACCCTCCTTCAAATCAGAGCTAAACTCACCTAGAAAGCTCCTAGATAGTTAGTATAAATTTGACAACCATTAGAGAAAGTACAGTTTATTCAGAGCTTTTTATTATAAAATTACCATCCAAGTGAAAAGTGAATTTTTCTTAAGACACTTCAAATATTCTTCGCATTTTAATTGACCGCTTTTATATTAAAGGGCAAAGGCCTCCGCTCCTCTCCTAAGCTCCTTTAAGTCTTCTAAAATTTCAGCAGTGTAGGGAAGGGTAATAGCGGTGAGTGATAAATAAATCAACAGTCACGTAAGTAAAATCTTATCAGCCTTTTTATATAAATTATTTCGTTACCATTTGAACCAGCCCTATTAAATTTTTAGAATCTACAGTCCACTTCGCTCCACTCTTTATTAGTAGAACATTTATATACTGATAAATAATGGTAAAAATTAAGTATAAAAATTGACAATATTAATAATATAAATTACAAGAAAAAAAAATAAACAAAATATATACATATGTCCTAACTAAAGGGCGGGGTTACTGCCAGTCTCTTCCACCCAACCCTTCTTGATGTTGTTGTAGCCAGCTTAGCTACAGCTGGAGGGGGGAATGATGGTCTCCAGCCAACTTTATTTCAAAGTTGGCTCGTCTTGAACCACATATTTCTATGTGCGATCAACCATCATGAGGGCTATTATTAAATATTAAATTATTAAAACAATACAGTCTAAACTGGATATATGAGAATTCAGGAAACCGGACATTTTTTCTCTTTTAGACCTGGATACATCAAATTTTCTACTATATACTTCCAGATTTACTGTATCACCTTATACTGCTCAATTAGAACTAATGAGTCCCATTCCCAATATTAGTAAGGCAGTCTGGCTGGGGGACGTTAAAGAGGGAGAAGACCAGTGTCTAGAGGACTATAAACAGGACTACCCAACCCATACAAGCCAGGCTAGCTTGCAGTTTCTTAAGGGATTAATGGGTTATAAAGAAAAGTCCAAGTCCTCATGATGGTTGATCGCACTTATAAATATGTGGTTCAGGACCATCACTCACCCCTCCAGCTGTAGCCAAGCTGGCTACAACAACAACAACAACATTATTAGTAAGGCCAGGACGAATTATTATAAGATCACAATCCCTAATGAGAGGCTAACTTGTCATGTTCCAGCTCGCTCATTTTGCTCAACATATAAAAACATGTGTGCTTGAACAAAAAATGTGTGCTTGAATAATAATAATAATATCGCCTTATTTATACTGCCCGATTAAGACTATGAAAGTCCCATTATTCTAGCAGTAACCCCAAGACATATTATTATGTGGTAAAACTCCCAATTGGGAGCATAACTATGTAAAATACTCAGTCCATAATAATGTAAAACTATACTTACTTTAAATACCCTTATCTATATTATCTTATTCATCCTTAAAAATTGTACTCTGTAATATTATAACTACTTATTATGTGAATTGTTAAATGTTGATTATAAAAATAAAGTTGAAATAAATAAAAATAATAATAAATAAATGTCCCGGCTGGGTTTCGAACCCACGACCTCTGGAATCTTTGGATTCACAGAGTGCCGCCTTTACCACTGAGCTACCGGGACAGACTGAATGACGCCGATGGGTTTTCTTCCAGCTGTACGTGGACATATTCGAGACTCAGTTCCTGGAGATGAGCGGCGAGTGGTACCAGAGTGAAGCCAGCAAGCTGCTGCAGACCTGCAGTGTGTCTCAGTACATGGAGAGGGTGCTGCAGCTGCTACATGAGGAGACCAACAGGAGTGTGAGGTTCCTGCACGTGAGGTGAGCTGGAGTAGAATTAAAACTCAATCCTTCCACCACCTCTCTTCCTCATACCGAGGAACGAAAGAGGACACGGAAAATAAATACATAGTATTAAATATGCTGATACGACCGAAAAATAAACTATTTTAATTGGATAAATAATATGATATATATATGTTTTATATAATAAAAAAAAAATATATATATATAAAAAGAAAATCATCCACCAATATTAATGTTCAAAATCACTAAACTATGTACTACTGTGTCTATAGGTAAAGATCATGAGATGTCAGTTGTTGTTATTAATAAATAACAGTTCCAGCACATTTCTCTAGTCAATAAAAACATCTCTGATGATTTTCCCCTGAGCAGGGTATCCAAAATAGATGTAGCATTCCCTCTTTGAGTAGCGAGGGAAAGCCGTTGTACACTTTTGACTTTGAGCTGCCAGTTACTGTAGTCAATTTGTTACCCATATTCAAAAATCTTTTTGGTCTCAATTTAAGATGAGTGTTTCACAGCCGTTTTTATTTCGTAGCCATGAAACAGGAGCTACTGTAGACGCTTGTGGTCTGTGTTGTAGCCTCCCCTCTGATAGTCAAGAAGTGACACAATACTTCCCATTTAGGTGCTGGGTCAGCACGAGCGCACCGGAAGGTATCCCTTACAAACAATAAATTGTAACCAAATTAATAATACAATTTTTTGTCGGCACGGGGAATCGAACCCGGGACCTTCCGCATGGCAAGCGAGTGCTTAACCACTGAGCTAATCGCGCGCTATACTTACTTACTATAGGGTTGATACAGGCCGCGGGGGCCCAAAACCTCTATACACTATATTTCTTCAACTAGTCCTGTCTTTTTAGCAAAATCTTCCCAATTTTCAGGGCTTTCTAGGGGCTTAGCTTCTCCATACCACTTCCTGACACCATCAATCCAACGTTTTCGTGATCTTCCTCTTTTTCTTGGCTGGTTATAACTTAGATGAAGTTTAAGAATGATTTCGAGTCTGCTATAAATAAACTAATTCACTTATTTATTTTCCTACTTCCCAGCTCGTATCCGAAAGTGAAAGCCAAGTGTGAGGAGCACATGGTGAGCGACCACCTGAACTTCCTACAGGGCGAATGTGTCCCCATGGTTCAGCAGGAGAGACGCCAGGACCTGAGCAACATGTATCCGCTGCTGCGCAGTGTGCGGGAGGGCATCAACATCCTCATTGACGCCGTGAGGGACCACATCTTCAAGCAGGGACTCGAGGCGATCAGCGGCCTGAGTGGGGACAACGTAAGTTTCTAGTAAAAAAAATCCATACTAAAAAAAATCCTGTGGAATTTTTTTTTGTTTTATCTGGGACCCAGAAAAAATTGAGATAAAATGTAAAATACCCCGATTAAATGATGATAAACAACATTTGATTTTTGAAAAAGAAAAGAAAAATGTAAGTTTCTACCACAAAAAAATCAAGTGGAAAAAAATATTCAGGTTTATCTGGGACCCAGAAAAAAATTGAAATAAAATTTAAAATGTCCCGATTAAATGATGATAAACAACATTTGGTTTTTGAAAAAGAAAAGAAAAATGTAAGTGAAGATAGCTGGCGGAATAGTTACATGTATTCAGGATAGAGTTATATTAAGTAGCGCAGTGTGCGGGAGGGCATCAACATCCTCATTGACGCGTTGAGGGACCACATCTTCAAGCAGGGACTCGAGGCTATCAGCGGTCTGAGTGGGGACAACGTAAGTTTTTACTAAAAAAATCCAGTGGAAAAAAATATTCAGGTTTATCAGAACCCAGAAAAAATTGAGATAAAATTTGCAATGTCTCGATTAAATGATGATAAACAACATTTGGTTTTTGAAAAAGAAAAGAAAAATGTAAGTTTGTACTAAAAAAAAATCAAGTAAAAAAAAATATTCAGGTTTATCTGGGACCCAGAAAAAAATTGAGATGAAATCTGAAATACTCCGAATAAATGATGATAAACAACATTTGATTTTTGAAAAAGAAAAGAAAAATGTAAGTTTCTACTACAAAAAAATCAAGTGGAAAAAAATATTCAGGTTTATCTGGGACCCACAAAATTTGAGATAAAATCTGAAATACTCCGATTAAATGATGATAAACAACATTTGATTTTTGAAAAAGAAAAGAAAAATGTAAGTGAAGATAGCTGGTGGAATAGTTACATGTATTCAGTTTAGTGTTGTCTAAATCTAAAGTACTGGAGTGTGAGGCAGGGTATCAAAATCCTCATTGACGCATTGATGTCAAGCAGAGACTCGAGAACAGATTCATAAATACCGTTTGGTTTTCAAGAGAGTTTCAAGCACTTTTTTCTGTCTTTAGACTCTCTAGTCACACTCGAAATCATTCCTAAATACAGGTGTGAGGGCGGAATGAAGAGACGCTTTTCTAATACCTCTGTGGCGCTAAGTCACGGATTGCGCACTGTGTAAGATAGGGAAAACCGACGCTTAGCAATGACTTGTGATGTAGAATTTGTCCATTAATTTCACCGTAAGTCTCTTGAAAAGTCGTGTTTTTCTTTTGGATATAATTTTTTTTCCAGGTTCGGTATTTCCATTTTCTTCTAAGTTTCCACACTATTCGTGAAAGAAAAATGCGTTTCGGTACTTTTCAAGATAAACAATGGACTTAACCTATAAAAGAAATAGAAGCAAGATTTTATAAATCCATTTTGGTTAACCAAGCTGGAAGAAGATTTTTCCTCTTCCAAAGAAAAAATGTCTTTCTTCCAGTAGGTCCATTTTATTCCATTTGAATCCACTTTGGTTAGAGAGAAAAATATAGCTAAAGTCTCATCTACTCACTATAGTCTAATCGCTTGAAAGTCATCACTATAGTCTAATCGTTGAAGTCTACTCACTATAGTCTAATCGCTTGAAAGTCTCAACACTATAGTCTAATGTTGAAAGTCTCATGACTATAGTCTAATCGCTTGAAAGTCTAATCTAAAGCTCTAATCGTTTAAAGTCTCAACTAGTCTAACGCTTGAAAGTTTCTGTTTGAGTCCATCCTTATAGTCTAATCGCTTGTTTATATTGTCAAAGCTATGTGAAGTCTCTCAACATGTAACCAATTGATCAAATTTTTTTTTAATGATCGAGTGTTCAACCCATGTTAACGAGCTAAACGGGCTACTGTAACGTTGTGGTCTTGTTAGCATACCCATCCCGTAGTATGTCTCCCCTCCGATGGGCGAGAAGTGACACAATACTTCCCAATTAGGTGCTGGGTCAACACGAGCGCACCGGAAGGTGTCCCTTACAAACAATTGTAACCAAATTAAGAATACAAATTTTTGTCGGCACGGGGGATCGAACCCGGGACCTTCCGCATGGCAAGCGAGTGCTTAACCACTGAGCTAATCGCGCGCTTGAAAGTCTCATCATTATAGTCTAATCGCTTGAAAGTCTCATCACCATAGTCTAATCGCTTGAAAGTCTCATCACCATAGTCTAATCGCTTGAAAGTCTCATCACTATAGTCTAATTGCTTGAAAGTCTAATCACCATAGTCTAATCGCTTGAAAGTCTCATCACCATAGTCTAATCGCTTGAAAGTCTAATCACTATAGTCTAATAGCTTGAAAGTCTAATCACTATAGTCTAATCACTATAGTCTGATCGCTTGAAAGTCTAATCACTATAGTCTAATCGCTTGAAAGTCTCATCACTATAGTCCAATCGCTTGAAAGTCTAACCCCTTGAAAGTCTAATCGTTTGAAAGTCTAATCACCATAGTCTAATCGCTTGAAAGTCTAATCACTATAGTCTAATCGCTTGAAAGTCTACTCACTATAGTCTAATCCCTTGAAAGTTTAATCACTATTGTCTAATCGCTTGAAAGTCAAATCACTTGAAAGTCTAATCATTATAGTCTAATCACTTGAAAGTCTACTCACTATAGTCTAATCACTTGAAAGTCTACTCACTATAGTCTAATCGCTTGAAAGTCTAATCACTATAGTCTAATCGCTTGAAAGTCTAATCACTATAGTCTAATAACTTGAAAGTCTAATCACTTGAAAGTCTTAATCACTATAGTCTAATCACTTGAAAGTCTCATCACTATAGTCTAATCGCTTGAAAGTCTCATCACTTTAGTCTAATCGCTTTTTTTTTTTTTTTTTTTTTTTAAAGATGAGTGTTTCACAGCCATTTTTATTTCGTAGCCATAAAACAGGAGCTACTGTAGACGCTTGTGGTCTGTGTTGTAGCATACCCATCCCGTAGTACCTATATCTCCCCTCCGATGGGCGAGAAGTGACACAATACTTCCCAATTAGGTGCTGGGTCAACACGAGCGCACCGGAAGGTATCCCTTACAAACAATTGTAACCAAATTAAGAATACAAATTTTTGTCGCACGGGGGATCGAACCCGGACCTTCCGCATGGCAAGCGAGTGCTTAACCACTGAGCTAATCGCGCGCTTGAAAGTCTCATCACTATAGTCTAATCGCTTGAAAGTCTCATCACTATAGTCTAATGTTTGAAAGTCAAATCACTATAGTCTAATCGCCTGAAAGTCTCCTCACTCTAGTTCCTGTTCTCCCCACCAGGTGTCGACCCAGTTAGTCTAATCACTCTAGTTCCTGTTCTCCCCGCCAGGTGTCGACCCAGTTAGTCTAATCACTCTAGTTCCTGTTCTCCCGCCAGGTGTCGACCCAGTTAGTCTAATCACTCTAGTTTCCATTTCTCCCCCACCAGGTGTCGACCCAGTTAGTCTAATCACTCTAGTTCCTATTCTCCCCGCCAGGTGTCGACCCAGTTAGTCTAATCACTCTAGTTCCTGTTCTCCCCGCCAGGTTGTCGACCCAGTTAGTCTAATCACTCTAGTTCCTCTTCTCCCCGCCAGGTGTCGACCCAGTTAGTCTAATCACTCTAGTTCCATTTCTCCCCGCCAGGTGTCGACCCAGTTAGTCTAATCACTCTAGTTCCTTGTCTCCCCGCCAGGTGTCGACCCAGTTAGTCTAATCACTCTAGTTCCTTGTCTCCCACCAGGTGTCGACCCAGTTAGTCTAATCTATCTTCATAGTTCCATTTCTCCCCGCCAGGTGTCAACCCAGTTAGTCTAATCACTCTAGTTCCATTTCTCCCCGCCAGGTGTCGACCCAGTTAGTCTAATCACTCTAGTTCCATTTCTCCCCGCCAGGTGTCGACCCAGTTAGTCTAATAACTCTAGTTCCTTTTCTCCCGCCAGGTGTCCACCCAGTTCGTGGGAACATGCTGGCGGTGCACAAGAAGTACAAGACCTTCGTGAGGGAGCTGTTCAAGGGCGACCAGAGCTTCATGGGCGCCCTGGACAAGGCCTGTGCCTCCGTCATCAACCACAAGTTCGATCCCAAGCTGCCCTCGAGGTCGCCCGAGTATGTAAGTTGACCACTTGTTTGACCCGCTACGTTTTAAATGTATTTTTTTTCAATTCATTTAGATACAGTCAAACTTGGATATAAGAGAAACTTAGATATAAGAGAGGGCCTGGGTGGGGCCGGAAATGCCAGCCTCACATGTACGGAGGGAACAGAATTTTCTGTGTGAAAAGTCTGCTCCGACCAGGGATTGAACTCAGAATCTCTGGACTACGGGCAGTAGTCACAATTCTATAGTTCTTCATCTTTTATTCTGGGTTACAAATTACAGGACCATAATATTTCTAACCATTTCCTTCACAGATCTCCATATACTGCGACCTGTTGGAATACAAACTACAGGTCCATAATAATTCTAACCATTTTTTTTTAATTAACATTTATTAAAGAAATAATAACACTCTTTAGTGGAAGGTAACCACCAGGCGCGGTTAATACTCAAAGCATTTTCTACCACCTAACCTTAAGAATTTTTTATTATGTGGTCACACACTCAAATTAATGAGAAAAATTCATGCACTGGGTGGGATTTGAAACAGATTCCTACTCTAATTGGATTACAAAACTAGCGCGTTATCTACTCGACTACCAGTGACCATTTTATTGAGTATTTGACATTAAAAAAATATGAATTATCTCTCCACAGCTCGCCAAGTACTGCGACTCGCTCCTAAAGAAATCTTCCCGGGGTCTGTCGGAGGGGGAGATGGATGACCGGCTCACCCGCTCCATCACCGTGTTCAAGTACATAGACGACAAGGATGTGTTCCACAAGTTCTATGCTAAGATGCTAGCCAAGGTGAGAAGTATTAGAGACAAGGATGTGTTCCACAAGTTCTATGCTAAGATGCTAGCCAAGGTGAGAAGTATTAGAGACAAGGATGTGTTCCACAAGTTCTATGCTAAGATGCTTGCCAAGGTGAGAAGTATTAGAGACAAGGATGTGTTCCACAAGTTCTATGCTAAGATGCTCGCCAAGGTGAGAAGTATTAGAGACAAGGATGTGTTCCACAAGTTCTATGCTAAGATGCTAGCCAAGGTGAGAAGTATTAGAGACAAGGATGTGTTCCACAAGTTCTATGCTAAGATGCTCGCTAAGGTGAAAAGTATTAGAGACAAGGATGTGTTCCACAAGTTCTATGCTAAGATGCTCGCCAAGGTGAGAAGTATTAGAGACAAGGATGTGTTCCACAAGTTCTATGCTAAGATGCTCGCTAAGGTGAGAAGTATTAGAGACAAGGATGTGTTCCACAAGTTCTATGCTAAGATGCTAGCCAAGGTGAGAAGTATTAGAGACAAGGATGTGTTCCACAAGTTCTATGCTAAGATGCTCGCTAAGGTGAAAAGTATTAGAGACAAGGATGTGTTCCACAAGTTCTATGCTAAGATGCTCGCCAAGGTGAGAAGTATTAGAGACAAGGATGTGTTCCACAAGTTCTATGCTAAGATGCTCGCTAAGGTGAGAAGTATTAGAGACAAGGATGTGTTCCACAAGTTCTATGCTAAGATGCTCGCCAAGGTGAGAAGTATTAGAGACAAGGATGTGTTCCACAAGTTCTATGCTAAGATGCTCGCCAAGGTGAGAAGTATTAGAGACAAGGATGTGTTCCACAAGTTCTATGCTAAGATGCTGGCGAAGGTGAGAAGTATTAGAGACAAGGATGTGTTCCAAAAGTTCTATGCTAAGATGAGAAGTATTAGAGACAAGGATGTGTTCCACAAGTTCTATGCTAAGATGCTAGCCAAGGTGAGAAGTATTAGAGACAAGGATGTGTTCCACAAGTTCTATGCTAAGATGCTAGCCAAGGTGAGAAGTATTAGAGACAAGGATGTGTTCCACAAGTTCTATGCTAAGATGCTCGCCAAGGTGAGAAGTATTAGAGACAAGGATGTGTTCCACAAGTTCTATGCTAAGATGCTGTCCAAGGTGAGAAGTATTAGAGACAAGGATGTGTTTAAAGTCCATTGATTCTATTTAGTTTTAACGACCTGACTTGCGGTAGACAGGACGAGGGTTTTAACCTCCATTCGCTGGAAATCGTACCAGCTACCCACATCATTCTCACCCATCCTGGGTAGGGCCGGAATGGGATGAAATTAAAGGTAAAGTAATAGTTATGTGTATCTTATAGTTAGTAGAATTAGCCGTCATTAGATAATAACGTTTCCAGGGGACGCCCGATTGTGGTTTAGTACAATCTGGCCTCACATGTTCGGAGGGAACAGTTTTTTCTGTGCGAAAAATCTGCTCCGACCGGGAATCGAACTCAGGATCTCTGGACTACGGGTAGTAGTCTCAACCGTTACGCCACGGAGGCTGGACTGGAGAATTAACACAAATATGATAACTTTTTTGTAATACTAGCAGAGTTTAAGAATAAATACTATTTTTATGATTTTATTTGTGGTGAAGCACAAGGCCTCTTCACAATTTTTTGTGGGTAGCGCAGCATTACTAAGAGCCTCCTTCACATTTCGAATTATTCAATTACATTAATTTCTTTTTACTCTGGTAATGCCGCCACTGGTCGTTACTCATACAAGTAACTACTCATTTTTCCTCACGAGGTATGAGTGGACCCTGAACATCCAAGTACAGAGCAGAAAAATTCCTGCCCCGCTGGGGATCGAACCCAGGTCACCATGCGTGCAATGCCTGTGCGCTAACTCACTCTGACACGGTGACTACCTATTTTGAAGAAATACTATTTTGAATTCCAGCGCCTCATCCACGGGCAGAGCACCTCCATGGACGGCGAGGAGGCCCTGATCAACAGACTCAAGGCGGCGTGTGGCTACGAGTTCACCTCCAAGTTCCACCGCATGCTCACTGACGTGAAGATATCCTCGGGCCTCGCCGAGAAGTTCCAGAGCGAGTTCGTGAAGAAGGACAACATTGACCTCGGTGAGCTAGCTTTTTATTTTCTACAAATATTTCTTTCTTTTTTTTAATTAATATTTATTTAAAGAGAGCTCTGAAACACTCAAGAGTCCTTGCCCCTGTATATATTTTTTTATTGGATTATAGTGGTGCATAAGTCTGGCTGGGGGACTATAAACAGGGAGTAGACCACGTCAACTGCACCGGGGTTAAGTGGCAGAGAATGCCTAAAGCATTAACTTCGCCCCGGATTACAAAACAGTCGTAATTAAAAATTAGTAATGTTGGGCCGGAATTCTGACATTCCGGCCAAACCCAGGCTGGGCGATGTTAATGTGGGTATCGTTTCCTGGGTATGTTATGAGATTCCTGCGAATGGAAGGGAACACCCCCGTCATGATGTGACAATGCAGATAAAACCCCAATTTATAAAAAGGCTGTGAAACTTAATAATAAAAAAAATCTTAGGAAGGTTTTTTATTGGGTGGAAGAGATTGCCAAAGGCAATAACCCCGCCCTTTAGTTAGGACATATACTCGTATTATGTATAATAATTGTATATATATATTTTTTTTTTTCTTTTTTTTTTCTTCTATTATATTGTATTTTAATTTGTAATTATTTGTGTTTGTATATAATATGTCCTATTAATAAAGTGTAAATAAAAAAATCTTCAGAAAATATTATAACTTTTCTTTTCTATCCTCGCGTGCCCCACCAGGCATCAGCTTCAGCATCAACATCCTGCAGGCGGGCTCCTGGCCCCTGGGCCCCACCACCATACCGCCCCTGAGCGTGCCGCAGGAGCTGGAGAAGTGCATTCACCTCTTCGAGAAGTTCTACCACGGGCAGTTCAACGGGCGAAAGCTCTCCTGGCTCCATCATATCAGTCAAGGTGAGGGTCTTCGTCGTCATTCTGTGTTTCCTCAGGGCTCGTAGCATTTAGAAGAAGAAGAAGAAGAAGAAAAAAAAAAACGATCAACAGGGATGTCCAACTTGCGGACCGCCAGGTCCTTTAATACATATTATGTATAAATATGACTATTATACATAATATGTATTTTTACAATTCATTTCTGTGAAAGAATACTGAGAATGGAGCTTGTGTAGTTCAAGTAAAGAATGTATATATTTTTTTTTTACTCTTAAATTTCTATTGTATTTTATAAATGAGGTACAACACAACCCATAACAAAAAGGGTAATAGTACCTCATAAACTCACAATATTTAATGTATAATATGTAAAATTAAAATAAATAAAGAGTATTTTGTTTATAAAAAAAAACTAAGCAAATATTAACATATGGGGAGCAACATTGGTCAAGCAGTAAAAAAAAAAAAAATATCCCTCATTACCACACAAACTTATTTCACCCATTCTACTGTACATACAATGCTATAGATTTCTAGTCTAACCCTTACAGTGGTAAGTTTTAACAGTTTGCTCTTTTGATTCTTTTGAACTTACAATCCAATAGTTGAGATTTAGATTCCGTTCAAAAAACAAAAAAGGAGTTATAAAACAAAATCCACAGGTATGCAAGAAAGTCCTAGAACAACACAAAATGGGGCTTAGCTGCCGAACGCTTGGAAATCGACCATATGTTTTTTTTTTTTTTTTTTTTTTTTTTTTGTAGCCCATGGCTCACTGAGTAACCCCCTTTCGGGTTGGTAATGAATTGAGATACACCCTGTGTATTAAAAAAAAATATATATAATTTTTTAAAAATTATATAAATTTATCTTATTATTTATATTTAAAAATGATAAAATTTTATAAAATTATTTTAAAAAAAACATAAATTTCTTAAATTAATAAAAAAAATATACAAATTTATTTATTATACAAATTAAAAATTCATGTATATAAAAATATTTAATTCGGACTTTAGAGACATCAAAGTAATCACTGTGGCAGAGGGGTTGCGCACTAGGCTTGCACGCAAGATGACCTGGGTTCGTACTCCAGCAGCGCAGGAATTTTTTGCTCTATACTTGGATGTCCGGGGTCCACTCATATCGCGTGAGGAAAAATGAGTAGTTACTTGTATGAGTAACGACCAGAGTATAAAGAATAATGTAAAAAAAAATTAAAAATTAAAGGAGGCTTCTAGTAATGCTGCGCTACCCACAATAAATGTGAAGAGGACTTGTGCTTCACCACAGAGAAATCATAATTAATTCAAAATTACTATAAATTTATTTATGTACTTTGTTCAAAATTATATAAATTTAATATTAAAAAATAATAATAGATAATTGTATGAGAAATAAATTATAAATTTTATCAATATAATTTTTTTCAATTCAATATTTATTTTATCTGATCATTTTATCAATTCAACACTAAATTAATTTAATATTTAAAAATAATAATAATTGATAAAAATATTTGAAAAATAAATAAATAAATTATAAATTTATTAAATCAATTCATAATAATAATATAAATTTAATATTTAAAAAAATATAATAATTAATTAAAATAAATATTTTTTTATTATTGGATTTCAGTGGAGCTGAAGCTTAGCTACCTGAAGCGGCCCTACTTCATCACCATGCAGACGTTTCAGATGGCTATCCTGCTCCTGTTCGAACAACACGACGTCCTGACCTGCGCAGACATTCAGGCGGCGCTGTCTCTCACCCAGGACCAGATAGCCAGACATGTGGCTAGTCTAGTCGAGTGCAAACTGCTCACCTCCAGTAGTCAGGTGAGTAATAGCTCACCCAGGACCAGATAGCCAGACATGTGGCTAGTCTAGTCGGGTGGTGCAAACTGCTCACCTCCAGTAGTCAGGTGAGTAATAGCTCACCCAGGACCAGATAGCCAGACATGTGGCCAGTCTAGTCGAGTGCAAACTGCTCACCTCCAGTAGTCAGGTGAGTAATAGCTCACCCAGGACCAGATAGCCAGACATGTGGCTAGTCTAGTCGAGTGCAAACTGCTCACCTCCAGTAGTCAGGTGAGTAATAGCTCACCCAGGACCAGATAGCCAGACATGTGGCTAGTCTAGTCGAGTGCAAACTGCTCACCTCCAGTAGTCAGGTGAGTAATAGCTCACCCAGGACCAGATATTAAGACATGTGGCTAGTCTAGTCGAGTGCAAACTGCTCACCTCCAGTAGTCAGGTGAGTAATAGCTCACCCAGGACCAGACATGTGGCTAGTCTAGTCGAGTGCAAACTGATCACCTCCAGTAGTCAGGTGAGTAATAGCTCACCCAGGACCAGACATGTGGCTAGTCTAGTCGAGTGCAAACTGCTCACCTCCAGTAGTCAGGTGAGTAATAGCTCACCCAGGACCAGACATGTGGCTAGTCTAGTCGAGTGCAAACTGCTCACCTCCAGTAGTCAGGTGAGTAATAGCTCACCCAGGACCAGACATGTGGCTAGTCTAGTCGAGTGCAAACTGCTCACTTCCAGTAGTCAGGTGAGTAATAGCTCACCCAGGACCAGACATGTGGCTAGTCTAGTCGAGTGCAAACTGCTCACCTCCAGTAGTCAGGTGAGTAATAGCTCACCCAGGACCAGACATGTGGCTAGTCTAGTCGAGTGCAAACTGCTCACCTTCAGTAGTCAGGTGAGTAATAGCTCACCCAGGACCAGATAGCCAGACATGTGGCTAGTCTAGTCGAGTGCAAACTGCTCACCTCCAGTAGTCAGGTGAGTAATAGCTCACCCAGGACCAGATAGCCAGACATGTGGCTAGTCTAGTCGAGTGCAAACTGCTCACCTCCAATAGTCAGGTGAGTAATAGCTCACCCAGGACCAGATAGCCAGACATGTGGCTAGTCTAGTCGAGTGCAAACTGCTCACCTCCAGTAGTCAGGTGAGTAATAGCTCACCCAGGACCAGATAGCCAGACATGTGGCTAGTCTAGTTGAGTGCAAACTGCTCACCTCCAGTAGTCGGGTGAGTAATAGCTCACCCAGGACCAGATAGCCAGACATGTGGCTAGTCTAGTCGAGTGCAAATTGCTCACCTCCAGACAGTAAAGCTCCAGTAGTAAGCTCTACTATCTAGAAATAAATTAGTAATCGCTCACCCTATGAACAAATCATATACCTGTTCAGTTTTAAATGCAAAGAAGTACAAAATTTTAAACCGATCGGACTTGATCGATAAGGCGGCAGACTTGTAATCGAAGGTCCGTGGTTCACGTCCGAAGTTTAGTTTTAGTAAAAGCGAGTTTCAGTAATTGTTATATCACGATTCTGATCAACACAAATATGACTTAAAAAAAGTTCAAAATTTTAATTAAATGGTACCTCAAGAAAAAGGGGGGGGGGGTGTAAGAAAAATAATGTGAGATTATTTTCGTCCTAGAAATGTCCCGTGCACTTACTTGACTCTTAAACTTTCTCTAAAAAAGACACCCTGTAGATTTGTGTACTAAAGTGTCGATTTTTTCTCCTAGGAGCTATATCTTTCCTTGATACAAATGTTACGACCCCCCACCCCCCCCCCCCAGACTCCCAGCGACCCCGCCCTATTTTCCCTTTCCTTGTTACTAAAGTTTCGACCCCGCCCCTTTTCTTCCTCCCCCCGGCAGAGCTGACCCCGGACTCCGCCAGTGAGCTCAAACCTCGGGTACAACAACAAGCGCCAGCAAGCTGAAGATCACGGCGCGTGGTCAAGAGACGCCGGCGAGACAGAGAGAACTGTGCCATGTGGAGAGACCGCAAGCTATACCTGCAGGCCGCAATCGTCAGGATACCAAGCCGCAAGCTGATCCGACACAATGCTCTGATACAGGAGGTACGTTCTTTTTTTTTTTTTTTTTTTTTTTTTTTTTGATTTCCCGACTGAGGCTGGGTGAGGGCCGCAAGTTGTACCTGCAGGCCGCAATCGTGAGGATACTCAAGAGCCGCAAGCTGATCCGACACAATGCTCTGATACAGGAGGTACGTTTTTGTTTTTTGTTTTTGTTTTTTTTTTTTTTTTTTTGATTTCTCGACTGAGGCTGGGTGAGGGCCGCAAGTTGTGCCTGCAGGCCGCAATCGTCAGGATACTCAAGAGCCGCAAGCTGATCCGACACAATGCTCTGATACAGGAGGTACGTTCTTGTTTTTTTTTTTTTTTTTTTTTTTTTGATTTCCCGACTGAGGCTGGGTGAGGGCCGCAAGTTGTGCCTGCAGGCCGCAATCGTCAGGATACTCAAGAGCCGCAAGCTGATCCGACACAATGCTCTGATACAGGAGGTACGTTCTTGTTTTTTCTCTGCCTAACCAAGGCCGATGAGGACTGATCCGACACAATGCTCTGATACAAGAGGTACGTTTTTGTTTTTTTTTTCTTCGATTTCTCGACTAAGGCTGGGTGAGGGACACAAGTTGTGCCTGCAGGCCGCAAGACGATCCGACACAATGCTTTGATATATGAGGTAGGTTCTTTTGTTTTCTCTGCCCAACCAAGGCCGATGAGGACCGCAAGTTGTACATGCAGGCCGTAATTGTTAGGTTACTGAAGTAAACGAATGATGTACTTCCGATAATTTCTAATACTATTGTATTAGAAATAATCGGAAGTATTGTGTTCTTTTACTTTTCATTATGTTGAGAAGAAAAATTCGCAGGAAATTAATAAGAAACCTTTCTAACACTGCCAGCGTCGATGGCGCGTTGATTGCACCGGTTCTGGTGGGATCACCGAAGTTTAGCAACGTCCAGCGAGGTGAAGACTTCGTGATGCTGGCATTCCGGCTCAACCCCACCTGGGTGAGGTTAATGTGGGTAGCAGGTTTGTGAGTTTCCAACGAACGGAGGGTAACACCTCCGTCGTGATATGACCATGCAGTTGAAAGAAACGTATATCTCTTCTTTTTTTAATAAAAAAATGATCACGTTCTAAAGAAGCTTTTTGAAATAATAATATAATATCATAATTTTTAGTGGGTAGCGCAGAATAATAGCACTTTTCCATATCTTTTAATATCCTAATATGTTATTTTTGCCTATAATTCCGCCACTGGTCGCTGCTCACATTAGAGCAGCTACTCATTTTTCCTCACTCAAAAAACCTTTCTAACATAACCATAATGTTTGCCCCCCAGGTGCTAAGTCAGTCCAAATCATTCGCCCCCTCCATCAGTATGATTAAGAAATGTATAGAATCCCTGATTGACAAGAACTACGTAGAGAGAACGCCCAACTCCACAGACGAGTACAGCTACGTCGCTTGAACCACCCTGTATCTCGGCGCACCAATACCAGCGGTCACACCCAGTATATACCTACTACAGCTATGTCGCTTGAACCACCCTGTATCTCCTCGGCTCACCAATACCAGCGGTCACACCCAGTATATACCTACCACTCTTGTCCACGCCCCTTTCCGTTCTCTTCCATCCAACCAGTCGACCGCTCTGGATGGACCAAGTCCTTCGCTATATTTTGATTTGTGGCCAAGTTTGATAGGTTAGTTTGAGGATCTTTTAGGGTCAATTTTGAAAGTAATGCGATTTTATTCAATATTTTATTCGCGATACCATGGGAAGATGCAGCTCACATATAGTTCAAGTAGAGTAAGAAGATTAATTTGAATATATTTTTTTTAAATAAGATGACAAATAAAAATTAAAGTGGCCAGCGAGTATCACGACATAAAAGAAATTGTCATATTTAATTACAAACAAAGTATTGTCATATTTAATTACAAACCTCAGTAGTTTGATCGATAAGGCGGCGGACTTGTAACCTGGAGGTCGGTAGTTCAAGTCCCGAGTTAAGCAAAAATTTAGTAAAGTGAGTTTGAGTAGTTGTGATACCACATAATTGTGATTAACACAAAATGAAAATTCTTCTTTATTCTTATAAATTCAAAAGTCAGCTAACCGTGCACTGATAGTCAAGTGGTTAACGCGCTAGTCTGGTAATCCAGGAAGCGGAAGGATCCGTTGGTTCGAATACTACCCAGTGCATGAATATTTCCTTATTAATATAAGTTTGTGACCACATAGTAATAAGACTGTGAGGGTTAGGTGGTAGAAAATGCTTTGAGCATTAACCTCGCCTTGTGGTTACCTTCCACTAAAGAGTATTATTATTAACAATCACTCATCTTTGTTTATCCGTACTAGTACGTCCTAGGAGGCTGTTATTTATGAACACAGCATTCTCTATTATGATGGAACATTTATAAAATATATTTATCGATATACTTAACTATCAGTTAAAGTATTCAGATCTCAGTTGGATCATTAAGGCGGTGGACTCGTAGCCCGGAGGTCGGTGGTTCAAAACCCAAACATCTGGTTTTTTTCTGTTAGGCGCATTAACCCTGTCAGTAGACAGGTCGTTCGCGCTTATCATCTGGTTTTTTTAATAAGTTGGAGTGCTGTCTCTTTCATTGTATAGGGCGTTGTTCACACCTCGGCCGAGGTGTTTGATTAACAGAAATATGATAACCCGCTATCTCTTGGTGGGCAACTTCCATGACTATAAACAAGGGGTTGATTGCCCGCGGCAATCTGTACTATAGGTAAATACAATTTTATTTCAGAAATAAGCACGTCTCCGTGCTTACTGGGAAAATTTTATTTCTGAAAATTTATTGATGAATCTTTATTTGTATAAATTTCTTAGAAATGGAATTGAATTCCTGAATTCGGTTTTTAGGTCTGTTTAACAAAACCTACTGTTTGTTTTTGCTTGTTCTGGGGTTAAAATCACTTTCTACTACCATATTCATATTATAAGGGAGGTTTACCTCCTTCTTTTCTGAGGACAAAGAAGAGAGTTCTCACCATTGTTGATAACTGTGACAGATATGATATTTAGGACATAGAAAATAAAATATACAAGCCTTTTTATTTCTATTTATTTTATAAAACTGTGTTTTGACTTAGGCCCGGATTATGAAACAGGATTAAAGTTAAGATGTGATGGACTTTCCCTAAACTCGGGCTATAGTGTGCTGTGATTGGTTGAAACTATGACTTGAGGGCGTGTGCGACTTATCTTAACACTAATCCTGTTTCATATTTTGGCCCTTAATGTTTGTTGAGATATTACAGGTAGTCAATATTAATATTAGGGTTTATCAAACAAATACATACAGGTAAAAGTTATTTCAACAAAACTTGATCAACTGTGGGTTTTGGCGTGCACACACACACACATACAAGAAAATACAAGAGCGTAGGTAGTCTGAGATGGTTTGGATGTGTAGAGCGAAGAGAGGAAAACTATGTGAGTAAGAGAATACAAGCACTTGAAATAGGCGGTAAAAGAAAGAGAGGAAGACCAAATATGAGATGGAGAGACAAAGTTGAGGAGGACCTATGATGAGATGGAGAGACAAAGTTGAGGAGGACCTAAGAGAGAAAAACTGGAGAAAAGAGGATACACCTAAGAGAAAGATATGGAAGGAAAAGATTCATGGAACAAATGCCGACCCCAAGAAGGATTGGGAAAAAGGCAAAGTAAAAGAAGAATATAATAAAAGAACATAGCAAATAAAATAATATCCGTGTATCAGAGAAACCCGACATAATACAAGCATGCAGTTGAAAGCGACGATTTTTTTTATTACTTCCGAGAAATTTCTAACATTAGAAATCGGAAGTAGGTATTGTGTTCGTTTTTGTAAAAAAAAAAATACATATTTTTTTTTTTTTTTTTTAATGATATTTATTTACAGAGAAGACTTAACAATCAGAGTCCTTGCTCAAATACATTTTTTGTTGCTCCGATATTAAATTTTTCGTTTTATTTTGCTTTTTTTTTGGGAGGGGCCCTGTTCTATTCAATCAAAAATGAACTGCGTGCGTCTGTTTTTCGACCTCGTCCTAGCCCTCCTCTTCTTCTTCTTTCTCCGGGACTCGCCATCCGACACGATGAAATCGTCCACGTCATCAGCCACCACGAAGTTATCCGAGTCGACTACCTCCGAGGAGTCGAGGTCCGACAGTTCGACGCTAGATTCGCTAGTGTCGCGTCGGCGCCGCCTCCTCCCGCGAGGGGGCGCAATCTCCTCGTCGCTGACGTCACTCTGCACGTGTGACGTCACGTGGTGCTCCAGCGCCACGCGGCGCGGAAAGGTGGCGCCGCAGATCTGACACGTGTAGGCACCGGCCGGCGCCGCCGGGGAGACACTGACGGCAGAGTCACTGTGGACATGAAATAGTGGACACTTCTGAAGAGATATTATTATTGTAGTATGCTTTATTAGGCAAGACAAAGATGTATACAGTAAAATACAATGAAATTATAAAGAACAAATAAATAGATTGAACGAAGAGACAAGGACAAAAAAGAGATAAAGATAATGTCCTACCTAAAGGGCGGGGTTAGAGGTGGAAGCAATCTCTTCCACCCAACCCTTTTGAAAGCCTAACTAAAAATAATGTAAGGTACGTACTCACAAGTATATATTTATTTAAATTGCATTACAATACAAACAGGTGTTGCCTTTAGAAAGTTGTAGCCAACACCCTCTGACACACATAGTATACCCTACGCCATCATTGGTGTGCCAAGTGCCAGAAAAACTGAAAAAGAGTTTGATACAGATTTACGTGCTATGTGCCAGCGAACACACTGTGGATTGCTATAAGTCTCGCAACCAGAAGTTAAGAAAAATCTTAGAAGATGGGGAGAAGAGACACTATTTAGGAGAAAAAAGAGAGTACCTACCTCGAACTTTCGATACTTATCAAATTACTGATAATCAATTTTAATTTACACTTCCCCACTACAAAAATGAACATTGAGTGGGGCTAGGACTGAATGTTATAGACCTCTTTTTAAATAAATATTCATTAAAAAAAGAAGAACATTCAGTAGGTCCATAGAAATAAAACATGCACCGACACCCAACCAAATTATAAATTTAATAATAGATGATAAATTGATACAGAAAGAGAGAGTGAGACCACAAAGTAAAGGTGGGTAATAAAATAACGAAGAACATAGAAGTTATCAGGAGAAGATGACTCCAAAGAATTAAAAGACAAGCTTTGATAAAGTAAACGCATACACTTGTTTGTTTGAAGTTTCTGTTTTGTTTGAAGGAAGATAAGTGGAATGAAAAAATAATAATAATGTGTGTGTTCACAGCCGTTTTTATTTCGTAGCCATGAAACAGCAGCTACTGTAGACGCTTGTGGTCTATACTGTACGCTGCCCATCCTGTAGAAGGCTTCCCCTTTGATGGGCGAGAAGAGAAGTTTATCCTCATGAGCCAACCACAATAGATGCGACTGTTCTTAATCTAGAAGTCGGTGATTCGAGTCCCGAGAACATCCCGAGAAATTTAGAAAGGCGAGTTTGGGTAAATGTGACATTTTCGATTTTGCTTTTAATTTGTGGAAAGTAAATATTAGCTAATGAAGACGCTTGTGGTCTGTGTTGTAGCTTTTCCCATCACGTAGTATTGAATGATCTAATCACCGTCATGTTCGGGTGATCGTTTGAGGAACAGGATCGTTCGGAGGCGATCCCTGATCATCCTCAAAGGCGGTTGGGATGGCCTATGGCCAAGTGTTCGGATACGCCTTCATACCTTAAAACTAAATAATTAAAGTTAAGAAAATAAAAGAAAGGAGACCAATGATGGAGTAGAGATAATGACACTTATATATAATTATACATTAATAATTATTGTTAACAAACACTGAACGTATTAAGATGGTACACAAATAATATCCCGGCGGGCACTCGCGCTATTCGGATACCGAACTGGCTGCGCTCTCGTCATAGAGCGGGTAAGACAAGACTGACTGCGGGACTGCCTAATGGTCTAGTCAGAACCACTTTCGATGGCTGAGCTTTCCTGCTGACTCAGTCGACAGACCTATGGTTTTGCGGATCATCAAACACCGGCAAACCAGTATGCCTCCCCTCTGATGATCGAGAAGTGACACAATACTTCCCGTTTAGGTGCTGGGTCAACACGAGCGCACCGGAAGTTATTCCTTACAAAATGTAACCAAATTTTGAATACAATTTTTTTTTGTCGGCTCGCGGGATCGAACCCGGCACCTCCCGCATGGCAAGCGAGTGTCTAACCACTGAGCTAATCATCCACGTTTAACTACAATATTGTCTCGCTGGGGGACGATAAAACCAGAACCAAACAACCTCAACCATGAATAATAGATTTAAAAAATATTATGTCGACTGCCCTTGAGAGGGGAAAAAAGTTGTTTGTTGCCACTATTTATAATAATATAATATATTCCCGGTAAACGGGCATGTATTGACGGAAAAAACCCTGTGTACAATTTACAACAGTAAAAACATTTACATTCGAGTGAAAAACTCAAATATATGACGATAAATTCATGCATTGGGTGGGATTTGAACGAACGGATCCCTACGTTAGAGTGATTACCAGACTAGCGCCTTAATCACTGCACCACCAATGCAAGAAGAAAAGTAAAGCAAAAAATAAAGGGGTTTTATGGACAATGTGGCATTTTCAATGCAGCATCACCTTATTAAAAATTTACCAAGCCGAGGATTTGTACCTGAGGATTTGAATGAGCTTTTATTACCATTACAGAAAGTTGAGTAGCCGCCTTATGTTAGTGTTCAGAAGCAGTGCAAGAGAGGAGGAAACTGAAAAATATTGTTATTTTAATTCAATTAATAAGGTTGTGGGTTCGAATCGGAGCGCGGAAAATTCTTACCGAATTTTTCCGTTTCCGGAATGGCATCGATGTAAAGGTAAAGTGCCCTGAAGTGTTCTGAAACTTGTTCCGGGGCACAACTACCTTAAAATAATTTTTAAAAAAATATTTTAAGGTATTAGGTATATATAATTAAAAAAAAAAATAATAGTAATTTATTGGTAAGACATAAAAATGAATCACAAAAATATTGATACGTAAATTTAGAAATAATATTAAAAAGAAAATGAGAAAAAAGTTAATGCATATGCAAATTAAAGAAGCAGGGTTATTGCTCTTCCACCAAACCTTTGCAATATGATGGTAGGATATTTTGTCTACACTGTGATGAAATATAAACTAGTATTGTTATACAAAAATAATTATTGTTAGTGTTAGACCTGTTACTAAAAACACATAAAAATTTACATGCAATATAGCAGTGTGACAAACTGAGGTTGAATTCCATATTTAATATAAAATGACCATATTTTTGAGCATGCCATAAGTCTTTTAAGCAACTTTGGTTTAGTGTCCTACTTTTATTTAGTGTCTCTCTATTGTTTTTAATCCTTGCAACGCGCCAGAAACTAGCAACGAGCTTTGAAAGAAATTTTGTACATGAAAGATACCGTTGCAGATGGTCCCATTTTAAAGTGCACAAAGACAGCGTCAATGGCACGTTGTATCCACCAGGTCTGTCACTTGGGTGACCATTCAAATTCGAACCCTCGTGATGCTCGGCCCGGCCCCACTCAGGCTGGGTGAGGTTAATTTGAGTAGCTGGTTTGTGATTTTCCAGAAAATGTAGAGTGAATCCCTTATCGTGATCGGGATATGACCATACAGTTGAAAGCGACTTTAACCCCCCCCCCCCCCCCCCAAAAAAGAAAACATTTATGACTAGTGGGACAAATCAGTTTGCACCAATAGGACTGGTTAGGTGGAACAACTATATTATTAGGTCAGATAGCCCTAGATACAGCTGTTCCACGATTGCGCCTACTGCTTTTTTTAATTTTAGGTTTACGTCGCTTTCAACTGTTTGGCCATATCACGACAGGAGTTTCACCCTAAATTCATACGAAATTCACAAACCTGCTACCCACATTAAGTTCACCCAGCCTGGGTTGGGCCAGAATGCCAGCATTACGAAGTTTTCACCTCGCTGGACATTGCTTAACCAGTGCATTCAACACTCCATCGACGCTGGCAACGCCCACTGTAAATGGTACGGGTCATGTACAAAACATGTGAATGTATGTATGAATGTGGGGTTTTTTTTTTTTTTTTTTTTTTTTTTCATCTCTGTTTACACGCAACAATAATGCTGCAATTACGTAAACAGGTTTGAGGGACACTGCATACAGACTAAAGACCTATATCCAGGCCCTCCCTACATCTTTGTTTAAATTGTTCCAAAGTGAGATCGAGATCCAAATTTGCACTGTTACAATAATTATTAAATATTATTAGAGAGGAGATAAGTGGTGATTCTAGGTACACAGGAGAATAGTTTCTTGGTATATGAAAATACTGAGTTAGTGGTCGTTCTCTCAGTGTTGAAAAAAAAGAAACTTGCAAAATAAGCAGATGTAGGTGAACTTCCTACCTATGTCCAGATAGCTCGGAGGAGGCTCGGGTCTGCTTACAGATATGGTGGGAGGCCGCTGTCTTGGAGGTGCAGATGACGTCACACAGGGTGCAGTAGTAGATGAGATCGCGGCCGGGCCGCGGTAGCGTGCATAGTATGAACGCGTCTGACTTCAGCCCAGCTGGCCTCGGCACCATCTTCACCTGAGGATAATAATATAAGTTTTATTTGTGCTGAACGTTGGTGATGGCGTTATTTTTTCTTGCGCAGCTAGCTGTAAGGGGGACAAATCAATTATACCGATATGTCAAAAAGTTTCAGTTTTAGTCAAATTTCGGTTTTAGTCAATTGAACGAGGAGCAGTCTTAGGTTATCATATATTTTGTGTTAATCACTCGTCATATCAAAACTACTCAAACTCGCTTTACTAAATCTACACTGAAATCTGGACTTGAACCACCGACCTCCAGGTTGCAAGTCCGCCGCCTTATCGATCAAGCTACTGAGGTCGGTTAAATAAATCAAAAAATGTAAAATAATTCTGAAAATAAAGGAGGCTCTCAGTAATGCTGCGCTACGCAAAAAAATTGTGAGGAGGCATTGTGCTTCATCACAAATGCTAACCTTTGTGATAAACAGAGAAATTATGCTTTAACTTAATAAATAATCAATAATAATTCATTAATAATATCACTTAATTTATACTGCCTTTAGCGGGATAAGACAGAGTAAAAGAAGAAGAAGAACAGACTAACAGACAGACACAAAACCAAAGTTGCTCAGGAGGTTATGAAACGTCCAGAAATATGAATCGGAGCAGAATTTTTTTTTATATATATATACAAAAATGAACAGTAAAATGAGTAAATACAATTTTATTATTGAATAAGCTTATGTATGTATTTTTAAGTTGTTTTAAGTTTTTTTTTCAACACCTAATATTAATTATAAAAATCGAGTAATTTCTCCGTGAACTTAACCAAAAAAGAAAAAAAAAAAGAAGAGACTGTCATTATTAACATTACCTCCCCATCTATGTAGAGCTGACACAGGCTCGACTGCTTAGACTGGCTGTCGGCTGGTTCGCTTTTCTTCCGCTTCGACATGGGTCCGCCCTTGTTCCTCCCCCTCCCCCGCTTGTACCGACGCGTGGTACAGAACGGGTTCTGGCGCTTGAACTTATTCCTCAACTTCTTCTGGTGTTTGTCAGCGCCCCCCTGGCTGCTTTGTGTGCTGGGGGGGGGGGGGGGGGGGGAAGAGAGAGAAATTTAAACCAAGTATAATAAAGAGTTGGGTGGAAAAGATTGCCACAGACAATAACTCCGCCCTTTAGGTAGGACATTAACTTCATTCTCTTTTTTTTCCTGTATCTTTGTTTAATGTTATTGTTTTTCTTTATAATTTCATTCTATTTTACTATTTGTATATATTTTTTACCTAATAAAAAATTTGTTCTACCTAATAAAGCTTACTATAATAATAATAATAACCATATTCAAATGAATGTTCAATTTTCAACTATCAATTTTTTACTTAAGTTTATTTTAAGTATCTATATTATATCTTAGTATAAGTTTTTTGTTTGTAATAAATTAATTAACAAAAAATAACCATGGGTTTAACCTTGTTAATATGTTAAAATCAAAATATTCAGGTGATGTAATAATAATAATACTCTTTCGTGGAAGTTAACCGCCAGGCGAGGTTAAAGCCATTTCCATCACCTAACCCTCAGAGTCTTATTGGTCACATACTCAAATTAATGAGGAAAAATTCATGCATTGGGTGGGATTCGAACCAACGGATCCCTACGCTACCTGAATTACCAGACTAGCGCGTTAACCAATTGATTACCACAGCATCCATGACACGTTGAATGCACCAGTTCTTGTTCTGTCACCGAAGTCAAGCAACGCCCAGCAAGGTTAGGACTTGGATGAGTGACCATTCAAATGAGAACCCTTGATATACTGTCTATTTCCGGTCCCACTCAGGCTGGGTGAGGTTCATTTGAGTAGATTTTTTGTGAATTTCTACCGCGTGGAGGGTGAAACCCCCATTGTGACGTGGGGTTTCACCCATGCAATTGAAAATGACAAATAAACCTCGCTTGAAAAGTAAATAAAATAAAAACAGACATACCTTCCTTGCCATGATTTATTAGACACCGTATCATTGTCAGAGCCGGCATGAGAAATTCCTACAACATCAATAAATTTATCATCAACCACTTCTTCTTTGCACTTCTCACGCTTCAGTCTTCTACTCAAACTCTCCAAGTGGTCACTCTCCCCACTAGAAATGACCACCTCATCCATCTGCTTAGGAGAAGGATCTCTTGCTTCTTTACTATCTGTAGACTTGATTGACGGAGAAGCCACATCGGGTGTTTCAGGACCATACCATGTGTTTGGCAAAGGTATATTTATTTCCATAAATTTACTTGGCTGTGGGGGGAAAAAAATGAATTGATATAATAATAAATATAATATCATATCAGTTATAATAATAATAATGCTTTTTATTTGAGTTTTTATGTCACAATTTTAGTGGGTAGAGCAGAATCATAGGACTTTACCACTTTAATTTACAATGTCTTGTATTATTTTTTGCCTATGATTCTGCCACTGGTCACTGCTTCACATCAAAGCAGCTACTCATTTTTCCCTCATGAGGTATGAGTGGACCCCGAAAATACAGAGCAGAAAAATGCATACCTCGCTGGGGATCGAACGCAGGTCACCATGCGTGCATTGCCTAGCGCGCTAACTCACTCTGCCACGGTGACTACTTATACAGCATCAAAATGTGAGGTTAATGTAATGTCTTGTGCATCTAAATAAATGTGTTTATTTGTGTTATTTTATCACAATTTTAGTGTGTAGTATACAGGGTGGACCAAAAAAACGTTTACACCCGTTAATGGTAGATTACTGACGACATTTCCAGGCCGGATCTGCAATCCGTTTTTTCGGATTCGCCTTCGTAACTGCACAGAGTGATTTTTTTCAACTTTCCGAAAAAGTCCGACTTTGGCTTATTCTTCAGGTCAGAACTTTTTTCCTGTTTAAGATGAGTTGATTCTGAACAATTTTGCAGAAAGCCAACAAAATTTTGATGTTTCTAGCTACACTACTTTGTTTTTTACGATTTAGTTTGTCATATTTTTTTACACCTGAATAGAAAAAAAACACCCAAAAAAACTTTTTTACTAAATAAAACACTCGACATTTGTCCGAACAAATTTTGGCACAGACATGGGCAAGTTTGATAAAAGTTGGCGGCCGCCCCGAGGATGCTAAAAAATAATTTTACGATTTTTTATCACGTGATCTTCTGGGAAAAATTATTAGATTTTTGCCAAAAACTCTTCAAAAATCCTGAGAGATTTCTAGCTGTAGACTGTGTAAGGGCGTCTTGTATTGTTTACAAAAATTGTTTACATTGCTTTCTTTGAATAACGCGGTCTCACATGCTTTCATCAGCCAGTTTAGGAAAATTCAAAAGATAAATTTCGTGCCTCTCAGTTTGCCAGTGGTGATAGCTAGATGTGGTAGTGCTAAGTGTGTTAGTCGCATGACCGAGGTTCAATTCTCGACGGTCAATATTATTTTAATTATCAAAAAAATCTGATGGAATATTTTATTCATACAGCCTGTATCTGACCTGTTGTAATACCAACAACTTATGGTTTTTTTTGGGGGTAATACCATCTGTAAATTGAGTTATATCAGATACTATTGGTATCACAATACACATAATTATTATTCATGTAAGCCCCTGAGAGACTTCCTTGCTAATGTAAGGATGGTTTTTCTTATGCTTCCCTACGAGAGAAAAAAAACTAGCGAATTTTCCAAACGAAAATAGAGTTTATGAAATAAATCCAGGTAAATATGTAGGTAGGTTCTTCTATCATAAACAAAACTAATTAAATAACAAATATTTACCGATTGCCAACTCTTAATAGAAATCTTGAAAAAAACAAGATAATATTTTGTAAATTTAATAAACTTTTGCAGTCTTTATTATGTTTTATACTACATATTTTGATATGAACAAAAAGGTATTTAAAAAAAACATTTTGTGTTAGTATGTTCAATGAGAAACGATTAGACGCGCACGATTAGATCAGTGGTAAGCTAGTCCACCCGGTCCGAACGCCAGAGCCAGCAAAAAATTCATGACTACAAAATAAAAAAGACTGTTGCCATTTTTTATTTAGCCATAGTACACACTATGGATTCTCCTCACACAAATTTTTGAAACCAATGGTGACTTTAGTACCTTAGTTCTAACTCAGAACTGTCCCTCTACCTTCTTGCCTTTCTCTCTCTCTCTCTCTCTCTTTCACTCTCTGCCTCTCTCTCTCTCTCTCTCCCTTCTCAATTCCCTTAGAGGAACTGTTGGAAGTGGCGTCCACCTTCCTGGATGCAAAGGTTGAACCTCTTCATCATGTTCCGTCGAATGTTGCGGAAGATTCCAGGTTTTTCTGTCAGGTCATCGAATGACAACAGGATTCTTGCTACCAGATTTCGTAAACTATGTTTTTCACGTGATTCCAAATGTTCCTGTTGGCAACTCCATATGCTAAATGCGTATCTGCCATTTCAGCATCCGAATTATAATAATGTAACTTATACTAAAAAACTCAAGAAGTTTAAAGATAATATTTCATAGAATGCAGAAAAATATGCTTCAAAACTATCATCGAGAAACAAACAATCATTAATTTGACTGGCCTTTAATTAATTCCAAGGAAAATAATTATCAGACATAAATAGCTAATTACTCTTTGAGTACAAGACGACCCTACACGGTCAACACTTTTAAGATTTTGAACATCATTTTTTGAGACTTACCTGATTTGTTTACCCAGAAGATCACGTGATAAAAAATCGTAAAATTATTTTTTAGCATCCTTGGGTTGGCCGCCAACTTTTATCAAACTTGCCCATGTCTGTGCCAAAATTTGCTCGGGCAAATCTTGAGTGTTTCAAAGTGTAAAAAATTTACATGAGAATTTTTTTTCTATTCAGGTGTCAAAAAAGATGCCAAACCAAACCGTAAAAAACAAAGTAGTGTAGCTAGAAACATCGAAATTTTGTTGGCTTTCTGCAGAATTATTCAGAATCAACTCATCTTAAACAGGAAAAAAGTTCTGACCTGAAGAATAAGCCAAAGTCGGACTTTTTCAGAAAGTTGCAAAAAATCACTTTGTGCAGTTATAAAGACGAATCCGAAAAAACGGATTGCAGATCCGTCCTAGAAATGTCGTCAGTAATCTACCATTAACGGGTGTAAACGTTTTTTTTGGTCCACCCTGTAGAATTATAGGACTTTTCTGTATCATTATTACTTCCGAGAATTTTCTAATATTAGAAATCGGAAGTATTGTGTTCGTTTTTGTAAAAAAAAATATTTTTTGCTCCGATTTCAATTTTTTTCATATTTCTGGACGTTTCATAACCTCCTGAGTAACTTTGGTTTTGTGTCCGTTTGTCGGTCCGTCGGTCTGTTAAAAATATTCCTTGTAACTCGCAAATCTCCGAAACCACTGAACGGATTTTGATGAAATTTTGCACACATATAGGAGAGGTTCTGTAGATGGTCCTATTTTAAATTCATCAAATTCGTACTATCCCAGACAGCACAGTCAACTGGATGTATACCATACTGTTAGGTGGAAAAAGTCTACTTGCCCACCTGGAAATCAACTGGAGATTTCCACCTTCCACCTGACCTCCACCTGGAAATCAACTGGAAATGAACTGGAAAGTAACCCAACTTTTAACTGGAAGTCAGTTGCCCAAAGTCAACTGGATTTGTTCCACTTATTTCCAGCTACTTGTAGCGCTCTCTAGTGGATGGGTAGTAACTCACTACCACAATGTTGACATACCTATTTACCTATACTGTACATTATACTACATAATAATCAAATGCTACGCTCTTGGTTTTGAGGTTGTGGGTTCGAATCCCATTATATGCATTTTTTTTTTTTTTTTTTTTTTTTCAAATAATAATAGTAATAAAAATACTAGAAACAAATGTATATTAGGCATAAATTCAATTTCAGTTATTTAATTTAGAGGCCATACATTCAAATCTCATGAAGAATATTTTTTTTGTATAAAATAAAGTAATAAATTTTAAATAGGTTTTTTTAACACGTACACACACACAATTTTGAGTATAATTTTTTTATATAGAAATTTGGAAAGAAAAAGAAAATAACTAATCTGTTTTAAACAACACAATTCAAATAAGACTCTTTAACATTATTATATTTTTACAATACAAGTGTTTATTTTTAAAAAAATTGTCCCAAAAGTGTAAAATGCACTATCAAATTTCCACCATGTCACAAGACCTTGTACTAATGTATCACAAGTATGTCCTAAGTAGGTATAATCTCTATATATAAAAACTCAAAGTTGTGCATGTCTGGCTGACTATGTCTTCTTGGGGTTACAATACCAAACGGTACTCTCACTGAGAGTTCACCCCCCCTAAGCCACCTTCAACATACTAGAAAATTATCAAAATTAAAATATCTAATACAATTTTCAAGTGCACTGGTAATCAAGTGGTTAACGCGCTAGTCAGATAATCAACCTAGCGTAGGGTTCCGTTGTTTCAAATTTTTCCTCATTATGGTTGTGACCACATAATAATAAGACTCTGAGGGTTAGGTGGTAGAAAATGCTTTGAGCATAACCTTTAACCTTACCTGGTGGTTACCTTCCAATTAAAAGTGTTATTATTATTTTTATTGGGACACCGGCCGGCCATGAGAAAAAACCTTAATGGTGACAAAATGCCAGGTTTTAGCTAGTATAGAAATAAAATAATGATATCCAATTATAAAATATGCTCATAACATGTACATAATCACAATAAAATAATAATACTATGTAAATTAAAATATATTTCTTTTGTGAAACCAAAAATAACAAAGAAATAAACTAATAGCCAGCAGAAAATGAAGATGGGGCATGGAATACACCAGTTTTCATGAAAATGCAAAAGTTAAGCAATGTCTTTGAACGTGGTTGAACATGGATTAGTGAATGTTATTATGTATTTGTAATCCTTCATGACAATTTATATACTGCTGTGGCTAATTAGAATTGCTGGGTTGTTTGCTTTGAGAATTATTACCAAAAAACATTGTTATACTTAAATTAAAACAAAATTGACTTGTTAAGACTAGTGAAATTATAAAACACAATAACACAATAGTGTGGAACACTTTTTTTAAATAGATATAAAATTAACTCAAAATTTAAGGGGCTTCATAGTAATAAGGTGGTAGAGAGAGCACAATAGTTATTATTGTTATTATTAACAGTTCACAGTAAATTGGCCAATTAATTTTAAATCAAGTAATCAGGAAGCATGTCACAAAGTAAACATCATTTTTTAGTGTGGCAGAACCACCTATGAGTGAAATATTCATTTTATTATAATATGTATTGTACATCTAAATAAAATCCACAGAGTGAAAAATTTCACTATCTAGCACTATGCATTCAGCTGTTTCTTTGCTTGAACCAGAACCTTTTTTTAGCCAACCTATGGTCAAGAGATCGAGCATAAAAAATTCTGTTTCCCTTAACACATGAGACTAGCATTCATGGTCCTACTTTGGCTTGGCTAGGCTAGGTGAGATTAATATGGGTAGCTGGTATGATTCCAAGTGAACTGAAGGTGTTTGTCATTGTGTGATTGTGCTAGTCCAGGAACAGCAGAGTGCAGAAAGTTCATTAGGGTCCAAGTGGATGTCTCTAGAAATGGATGGTTATTGTCAGATGAAAAAGGTGATCCAGTATTAACTGTTTCTTGTCCTTTCCTTTTCTTCTGTCACGATTCACGATTTAGACAAACTAAAGAACTATTTTTTGAAACATCTCGAAAGCAAATTTGGAGTTCAGAAATCACAAATTAAACACTTTCAGTAGTTATAAAAAAGATGTTCAAAACTAATTAAAATATTATTTGTATTTAAAATATGTTCAAATAAATGAAATACCTATTATTTAAGAGAATTATTAATTATTTAAAACAATTCACAATTTGTCACAAAAATATCACAAATTCTGAATTTCCTTCAGCAAAGGACGAGTTTTATCTAAACACTTCCAGGACGAGTTTTATCAAGATCAAAACTAATTAAAATGATATTTGTATTTAAAAATGTTCAAAACTAAATGAAATACCTAATATTTAAAAGAATTATTAATTATTTAAAACAATTTACAATCACCAATATCACAATTTCTGAAATTACGAAAGATCAAAGATGGCGTCTTCAACAAAGGACGCGTTTTATGTAAACTGGAAAAAATATGGAACATTTCCAGCTGACTGGTCAACTGACTAAATTCTACTCATGTCCTAGCTGGAGAGAGTCGTTATATTTCCAGCTGACTGCCCAGGTGACTGAGTCTAGATGGATTTTTGTTGGAAATATCCAGGTGGCTGGTCAACTGATTAAATCCATAATGGAAAAATCCAGCTGTCGGGACAGTTGGAGGTCCAGTTGACTTTATACACCTGGATATTTCCACCTTAAATCCAGACTGGAAGTCACCTTCCGTGCTGTCTGGGATCGGTTCTGGGTGAAAGAGACTATGCGCCTGACCACTAACTTTTTACTTAAACGCTTATATCTCGTGAATGTTACACCCGATTTTGATTAAATTTTGCATGTATAGGCACTTATGCATATTATCGTTTTACATAGGCTATTTATATTCATTTTTTAATAAATTATAATTAAACAAAAATTCTGTTTTAAAATATACTGTTTCCTATTTTTTATTAAAAATACTGTTTCCTATTCAATAACAATGTTCTGAATATGAAACAGTCATGGCTCTACAATTTGAGCAAGTGTATTGTTGTCACATTCTATGTGAACTATTTTATTTATTTAAGTGACATCACAATGATATTTGCCAAACAACACTTTCATTTTCAAACAATTTTATACTTACTTATGTGTTTCTCTATAAATTTATTATTTATATTCTATGTAAACACATAAAATTCGAATTGCTCAAATAAATGAGGAATAATTCATACATTGGGTCAGATTTGGACCAATGGATATATTAGTGTCTGTTAATCAAGGTACTTTCCTTGATTAACAGACAGTGCCTTAACAACTCAATTATCAATGTGCAATGAACAACCTGTAAAAAAACTCACATCTTGCTCCTCAATGCAAACTTTCCTGTGAAACATCTTCTGAATTGTCCAACTCTTGTCAACAAATGAAATGAATTCTTTCAATTTATCAATACATTTGTAACAACAATATTTGGGTAGTTTATCATCTATTGATATCTGAAAAATGATAATAGAAAGTAAGTTCAAATTATAAGAAAAGAAATATTTTTTTTTTTATATATGAATCTATACTGTACTGACACAAGTACATCATACTTATAATATAATACATCATTGCTCTATGACTGACCATTTTTTTGATACAAATTTTATTTTTGATTCTGAGGACTTAAGAAAGAACATAAATGAACTCATCTTTACACCATTTGTCCTCTGCACAATTTATGGCCTCCTTTACTTTTCTAAATTATTTTACATTATTCTTTATACTCTGGTAATGCTACCACTGGTTGTTTCTCATATTAGTAATTATTCATTTTTTCTCATGAGGTATGAGTAGACCCCAGACATCCAAGTACAGAGAAGAAAAAATCTTTGTCACTGAGGATCAAACTCAGGTCACTGTGTGTGGAACTCTAGTGCACTAATCCACTCAGACACAGTGACTACTAAGTACATCTAAATTGTCTTACAAGAAAAATCCATGAATGTACATTTTAATACTCACATTGTAGGGCAGGATTTTGAACACTTTCAGTCGCAGTTGAGGTGGCATAATGTGAAACAAATGAAGACGATTGAATGTTTGGAATGTGCCACATATCCGGCAGAAGTCTTTCAGAGACTTCAATGTTTTAGATGCTTCTTCCTGCATTCTGAAATCTAACAATAATAATTCCATGTCCATTATATAGTCACAAGAAATGCACTGGTAGTCAAGTGGTTAATGCGTGCTAGGCTGGTAATACAGGTAGCACAAGGATCTGTTGGTTCAAATACCACCCAGTACATGAATTTTTCCTCATTAATTTGAGTTTGTGATCACATAATCATAAGACTCTCAGGATTAGGTGGTAGACTTAGTGCCACAGAGGTATTGCAAAAATGCCTATTAATTTCACCCTGGTTAGTTTGAAGGTTTCAACTAACTTTTAAAGGGTACTCTATTATCATGAACTAGTTTTACAGCTGCAAATTCTGTTCCATCCAAACACGTGAGGCTGCCATTTCCGGCCCTACCCAGGCTGGGTGAGGTTAATGTGGGTAGCTGGTACGATTCCCAGCGAATGGAGGGTAAAACCCCCGTCCTAATCCAGGACGTTAAATCAAATAGAATCGTTGGTGTTAGGAAGGGCATCCAGCCATAAAAAAACGTGCTCCACCCTACCAACCTCAACCATGAGGTTGAACAATGCCGACCCCAAAAGCAACATAAGCTAATATGGGATAAAGGCAAGGGAGATATATATTATATCTCATGACCAGAAATAGAAAATTTAATCAATGTTTTTTTTTTTTTTTTTTTTTTTTGTGACTGCCTGATGTTTAGTACTAACAAGGGCTGAATTTATTATAATACAGGTTAAAGTTAAGACAAGCCCGACTGTCACTCAGCTTGGGGTAAAGTGTGCTGTGATTGGTTGAAACTATGACTTGAGGGCATGTCTGGCTTATCTTAACATCAATCCTCTTTCTAGCCAGCGTCGATGGCATGTTGAATACACCGGTTCCCTTCAGAACACCGAAGTTAAGCGACATCCAGCGAGGTTAAGACTTGGATGGGTGACCATTCAAATTCTAATTCTCGTGAAGCTGGCTTTTCCCGGCCCCACTCAGGCTGGGTGAGGTCAATGTGAGTAGCAGGTTTGTGAGTTTCCTGCGAATGGAGGGTAAAACCCCCGTCGTGATATGACCATGGCAGTTGAAAGTGACGTTAAACCCCACTTAAAAAAAAAAAAAAAAAATCCTGTTTCATAATTTGGTAACCAGCCTTGCTTCCTCAGCATCAGACACAACTGTGGCTGCACTAGAGACACATAGGGGAATATTACCTTAATTTCTGATCAACTTCTCTGGAATAAGGGGTACTGCTTTTTATTAAACTTTTGTGATGATTGAGTACCTATTTTCTGCATTGATTTGATTTGGAGGTTTGCTAAGTTTATGTTGATCTTAACATTGCTAATTAATAGTACTTAGGGCTGAAAGGTCATGCATGATTCAACAGTATAATTTATAATTGTAAGAAAGGTATTTACAGTAAGGTATAAATGGGAAACGGTCGAAGCGGGGTAGGGTAGGAAAAGAAAAACCTGATATAAGAAATAGGGATGACGATATTATATCGATAATATCGAATATCGATATTCTGCTTTCGATATATCGATATTAAGGTTCCGATATTATATCGATATATCAAAAAAAAAGACAATATCGAATAAAAATATCGCTATCGGGACTCGGGAAATTTTTTTTTTTTAACAGTTAGTAGCCGGGAAATTTTGAAATACTGAATTAGTTTGAACTAGTTTGATTAAAGTTGAAGCTTTTATTTTTTTTTTTTTTTTGAAGATTTTATTATTTTGGTTTATATCAGTAATCAGTATATCTATTATTAGTAATATTAGTTAGAAGGACTATGTAAATTGAAGAAGTTTGTGGTCAGTAGTTTTTAATATTGAAAAGTTCACAGCAAGTAAATAATATGCCAAAGCATTCCAACTCCACATTGTGTAGGCATTACATCAAAGGTACTGATAGTAGTACTTGCAAAATATGCAGTAAAAAAGTAAAAACTTCAGGAAATACCACAAATCTGAAAGCCCACCTCCGGGTTGCACACTCAGTTATTTATAATTCTTTGTATCCATCACAAAATCAGCCTGTATGTGGTTCTGCCCAAGCAAGCACTTCTCAAAGAAGCACTGACATTGGTTCTGCCCAAGCAAGCACTTCTCATTCTTCTAACTAACCACTGTGCCAAATTAGGCTGGCTTGAAGTCTTTAGACTCCTTTGCAGTTTGCCTGTTATTAATATGTAGCCTTTTCATCCCACATACCGTAGTAAGCAGCATGTTTTATTAGAGACATTTTGCATTTACTTATCGGGTCCCGATAATCAATCCCCATAACGATAAGTTTATCGGTTTCGTGTCTCGTAGGAAGAAGATTTTTTTACATTTCGCATCATCACGATACCCGATAACGAAAACTCTAGCGCCTCTACCGGATATTCTAAGAAAGCTTTTCATCCAAATAAATATTTTTGAAATTTAAATTTTCAATTCATTCTCTTTTCGACTTTTGTAGGTAACTATGTTCTGCTTTAAATCTATACCTATATATAAATGCCAAAGTTAACACTCAATCACTCATTCATCTCGATTTCTCAGCACTGGTATGTCCTACAAGGCTGAAATTTTTTAGGTCACTTTTAGGTCTTAGATGCGCACTAAGAAAGGATATTATTATATTCTAACGGGGGCGTCAGCCTCCTTCAGCTGACGTTTTTGCAGTTTAGGATTTATGATCCTTGACTTCTCTGTCTCTGATCCTGCGGATATCTTCTCTGCCATTCTGGATTTTTCTTCGTCAGGAATCGTGGCGTCAAAGAAGGCCTGGCCAATCGTCTCTGCATTTAAATTGCAGAGGTGGTTTGAAAATTTGGTCAAACTTATGTCTGCTATTTCTTCATCAATAGTCTCTTACTCTATAGACGAGGCTACGATAGGAGCGCTTCTTCAATTGACATAATTACACAGAATATAAAATACTGTTAACACAGATAAAACAAAAAATGCAGATGAAAGAGAAAAAATAATACTTGCTAAAAAAAATCTTAAATTTATCAGAATTAAAATGTAAAAATTAATTCTACTGTATGTAAAAAAGTGGGAACGGAGGTTTAGTTTATATATAATTATGTATTTTTTGAAATCACGCGGTATTTTGAGTCAAAAATTTCTTTATCGTTTACGAAGAGAGAACCCCATAATCCACTCGAATTATGGGGATCCCGATAACCATAACCAAACTCCGATAATTTTTGTCAAGCGCAGAGACACAAATTCGAGACTTTATCGTTATGGGGATAGGTTATCGGGTCCCGATAACTTTGCGAAATCTTACTAATATCTCATGCGGTTAGCGGTTACCGATATTGAAAATATCGATATTCCCAATATCGATATTCGACCCATCGATAATATCGGATATCGATATTATGGTTTCGATATTATCGATATACCTAATATCGATATTTTCGTTCCGATATTGCAACCCTAATAAGAAATAACATGTTAATTGGCAAAAAACAAAAGCAATAGAAGATTGATTGATAATCATTTGAATTTTCGCGGCTAAAATAAGGTACAGCTTTGAGCCTAACTTCCCAGGCGTTTCTTGTGTAAAATATTTAGGATATGCCCTGCACATTGCATACTCATTTTTCTAAGCTATAGCTCCTCGGTCGGCAATCAGCGGACCGCGGTCCAAATCCGGACCCCGAAGCTCACTTGTCCGGCCCGCGAACAAAATTTTAGGTTCGAAAAATAATATTTTTTTCTTTTTCTTAAAAAAAAAATTGATTTGCAAGAAGAAGTAGCTCTAAAAATGTGCCAAGAGACAGTATCGACAGAAGAGTTCTTATATTAAAAAAAATATAAGAACCATCAGTCTTTTGGAGCTTTCTTACACCAAAACTCTTCTGTCGATACTGTCTCTTGATATTAATCCGGATCGCGGAGATTTTTCTCATGTTAATCCGGACCCTAACAGGATTTAATTGCCGACCCCTGCTATAGCTGCTTGTTGTTTTAACCGACCTCAGTAGCTTGATCGATAAGGCGGCGAACTTGTAACCTGGAGGTCGGTGGTTCAAATCCCGGTTTCAGCGTCGATTTAGTAAAGGGAATTTAAGTAGTTTTGATATGACGAAATTGATTGACACAAAATATATGATAACTTAAGACTGCTGCTTGACTGCTCAACTGACTAAAACCGAAATTTAACTAAAACTTTAACTTTTTGACATATCGGTATAATTGATTTGTCCCCCCTTATAGCTAGCTGCGCAAGAAAAACTAACGCCATCACCAACGTTCAGCAAAAATGTCTCACCCCGGTTTGTTGAGTATTCTCTGATGCCTGAGAGCATTGTGTATATTTCATTCCTATCAAGCGGCAATTTAGGCAACAGCTTCCTTCGGGCCATGTACAATTGTACAATATGTACATGTTACGCTTGGCTAGTTTCACATCCTTTGTAGTAAGTGATCGACATTCTGGTTGAACAGCAGACACAACAGTTTTCATTATCTTACTCGGCAGTTCAGACAAATTTTCAGTGGCTTTCTTTTTAGCACTTGTGCTTATAGTTGTTGCCTCAGCAATGCATCTTCACTTGGAGGATCATGCGAGTGATCCAGCTTTTTGTCAGTAATTTCTGTATCAGCCACAGTTTTGATGAATGAAGAGCAATTTTTCACAACACATCGCCACTTTGTTTCACCAGACCTCAACTCACTGTTTATATAATACTTATAACTATCATAAATAAAAAGTTCTTTACCACGTTCACTGGTCACAAAAATTTAAATCTAATTGATGCCATGACTACCTGGTTTGAACTTCAAAATATTACTGTCCGTAATCATAGTTTTAATTAGTGAACACCTTGATATGAGGGGGAATTGACATAGTCAGATATTATACCTGCACATATAATATCGGTGGAATAGAACATCCTGTCCCATGGGTACCCAAATTAATATTTTCATCGGCGGAATCGAACACCGGAAACAGAAAAATAAATCTAAAATTCGGGGGAATTGAATGCTGTCCTATAAAATAATAAAGAAGTAAGAAAGTTACTAAAAATTCGTTATTTATTTTTGTTTATTTATTATTTTGGCAAATGGAGTGTAATTTATCCAGAACTAAACACAAATAATATAACACATTACAAGTCACTTGCAGAATCCACATGTATCAATACTTTTTATTTTTACTTAAACGTAATAAAATAATATTGTACCTATGTACCTAATCTCAATATTTTTTTCAAACAATCAAAACTTGTATAGATGAATATTCAAATTTCGGGAGACTATTTATTATACAGACTTTCAATTAATAGTTTTTTTATGAGTGTTTCACAACCTTTTTTTCTTTCATAGCCATGAAACAGCAACTAATGTAGACGCTAATGGCCTGTGTTGTAGCTTACTCATCTCGTTGTATGCCTCCCCTGTGATGTGCGAGGAGTGACACAATTCTACGTATTTAGGTGATGGGTCAACAAAAGTTGATTTATTAAGCTCTGGAATACTTGCTCCTCATGAAAATAATAATTGTACTTTAAAAACTTGCATTATCTCAACTAGGTAAAGGAAATCTGGCACTATCTCAATTAGGTAATATCCAAGGTGTCCACGTTTTTTTTAGATACCTACTATCAGAATCAATAGTAATAATAAGTAAGAAACATTAAAAGACAAAAATAATCCCAGATCATTTTTTCGAAAAATGACGTCGAACAGGGATGCGGACAGAATAAAAACTGACTTTTCAATGACATTAGGTACGAAATGTTAGTTATTAGGTGCCTACTTGGTAAATTACCTGATATAATATGTAAAGACATACGAACAATTTTAACAAGTCAAAGTATTCTTTTCAAGAAGAGAAAAAAAAAAAAATCAAGTGTTTCTTTCCCCTTCATATTTCGAAAATTTACCTGAGATTATTTGAATCTTAGAATGTCAACAGGAATTGATTCTGAAAATTTCTATAAAAAAAATTGGGACACCCTGTATACGAGGTCTCCTAATCTAATATCTATGAAACGCGTTACTTTACATCTAAACTAATGTCCTGTCCCGGATTTAACAGCTATTAAAGTAACTAATTTAGGTTTACTATATTATTGGTATCATTATTTATAATCTAAGAATCTACTATTGCGCATGACTACCCGGAATAGAAGAAAAGGAATAACGTCTTTGTCTTCTCTTCATCTACAAAGAGAAGAAAGAGCTACCTCAAGAAATTAACAGCCCTCATGTAACACAAATAATTAAAACCAAGGAATGGCCAAACACAAACTGAAATAACAAGCAGCTTACTAGAATCTAGCTTTGTAGATATCCTGGTAAAACATTGGTAGAATGTGAGAATGTTAATCACTAACACTAACACTCTCCACTCTCAAAATCCACGAACTTCCGTTTCAACCGTCATACAACGTACTCTGATTGGTTATTGTGTTCAAGTTAACCAATCAGAGTGCCTTGTGTGACAGTTGAAAGGGAGATTAGCAGACTATGAGAGTGGAAAGTGTTTCTGGAACGGACTACTAATAGTACTAATGGTATCAAATTCGGTTTAAGTAAATAGTTTGTGTTTCCTTTGAGTGGTACAAAGTGACAATGTAACTGCAGATAAAACCTAATATACGCGACAAACTGATCTGAAAAATACAGGAGGTTGATCATTTGTGAACTAAAATGTCGAGACAAATTCGTTCTTCATACATTATATACAAACAATAAATTACAATATCAGAAATGAGAAACGCAAACCAAACGACTTAGAGGACCTAATAATAATGAAACTCTTTCCTGTAGGTACTGTACAAGTCATGTAGAAAAATGGAATTGCAAAAATTCAACTATAAGTAGGTAATAAGTTTATTTAACTTTGAGGTTATGGATCTTGCTCATCATAAACTACTTATGGCCGGGTCGAGACTCGACTGCTGAGTCTCAGCTCATGTAGATTTAGCGTCACGTGATCAATTTCCACCAATCACAGAGCTCCAAATTGATCACGTGACGCTAAATCTACATGAGCTGGGACCCAGCAGTATAGTCTAGACCCGGCTATTAGCGACCAGGCACAGTGTGGTGCCTCCCAAAAAAGGTTCGATGAAAGAATAAGAGATATTTTTTAAAATCTAATCTTCTTGATTTCTACATTTTGAGCACAAAAAGGACTACGTATCTACTGACGCCATTCCTAAACGTATGCTAAAAAGAGTTGCTACAATTATAGAACATAGGAACATGAGAACAAAAGACTATAACAACTAACACCAATTCTGCTACATCGTTATCAAATGATAGATACCGTTGAAAATATACCCAGATATAATGATAGGAAGAAACCACATTCGATTCCTTGAACTTCTTTGATATTTTGAGAACGAGTCAACTATATTAATTTTCCAATAAAACACTGTCCAGAAACTAATGAAAAACTGAAGTGCTTATGATATAAACATTCAAATAGGAAGCCTCCTAGAAACGAAAGTTCTTATGATAAACAAAACCGCGAGTCTGAGGAACAATTTGAGATCATATTGCAACATTGCATCAGTGATCATAGCAAAAAAAACTCTTAGAAGTCGTTGTGTATTTTGTTGATTTGTTGCTGAGCTTTCCTGAGTTTGGCTTCCACATAGAATCTCTCCTTGCGTAGCTGTGCCACCGAATTGCGAAGTTGATTGCACGTTTCTGAAACAAAGAGTCGAATCAATTCACAATTCTGGGAACTTGCATTGGTGGTCGAAGTCTTAAGCCGACCACACACGTACATGCATGTATGAACAGGCGTGCCTGTCATGCATGCATGATCGTGTGTGGTAGAAAAAGATCAAGAGTATAAGCTCGTTCATGCTGCCTGTTTCCTATTGAAAATTCAATTATGTCATGCATGCCAGATGCCTGCCCGTGTGTGGCGAGTTCATGCACAGGCCTGTCACAGGTGTTGGGGCTCCACCTGTTGACAGACGTGTATGGTATGTCCAGGCATGACATGCATGCATGAGCGTGTGTGGCTGTCTTTGACCGCGCTAGTCTAGTAAACCAGGTAGCATGGGGTTTCAGATCCCACACAATACATGAATTTTCTTCATATTAATATAATATTATGTATATTTGAACGTTTGACCAAATAATATAGCACCGATACAACTTCTGGAATAAAGGGACTATTTACTCCTAACCAGTGAGGTTCACTCTATGATTAGTCCACTCACATGGGCAGCCCGAAAAATAGCATTGACTGAATCATGATCAATGATAGTTAAATCCTACGGAAAATAATGCGTAAAGATCAGCGGAGTTTATCAAGTGACTGTAGAGTAATAAGTTAATCATATGCTAAAGCCATTAAATAAAAAAAACTGCCCAAACAACTTACCTGAATCCCGCAGGAAATTCCCACCCTTGAGAGATTTCTGCAGCTTCCCGTAGGTGACACTGCACGCGTACACCTTCCTCTTGACTGGCTCACTCCTGGGGCAGTACACATCCGCCTCCTGAGGTCCCAGGTCCAAGGACTTGAAGTTGCGAGGGAGAGTAGGTTTCCGGGGAGCCTCACTGAACATGTCGGCAGTGGACTTGGCGTGGTAAGAGCTGGACATGGCAGTGTGTCGCTGGAAGGTTGTCAAGGCGGGTTTAGTCTGGCTTTGATCCAACAAGTGCGAGGGAGATCCATTGTGTTGACTCTTCACCAGCTTGTAAGTTTGAGTATTGATTGGAATCTTTGGTGCCTGATCAATAACAGACATGTGAAGCTCTCTGGGTGTCCTTTGACTCAAATAAGGTGATTTGGTGGGTGTGCTTTGTCTGCTGAACGTTTTCATGCTAATGTTCTCGTACGGGGGATCCCCGTTGTACCTTGGGTGAAGCGGGGAGCCGTTGGATATCACAGAGTTTGAGTTTTCAATGATTTTAGTCTTTCTAGGGTTGTGCGCGTCACGTAAGGTGATCATCACGTTCTCAGGGTGACTCATGTCTATGTTGTGGTGCAGGGTAGGGTAGACTCTGTGTCTTGCTTCCTGAGCCCCGTTGTTATTTCTAAAGTCCAAGTTTCTAGTTAATTCTTGATTTCGTTCCGTCATGTTGAGAGGTCTCGGGAAATTCTTCGATGAATGTTTCGGTGAATTCTCATAGACTGGATCTGATCCTGTGTGTTTGTTGGTTGACCATGTCTTGAGCGGAGAGCCAGCGGAGGTGAGATTGATATTTTGAGTACTCCGGTTATCGAGATGGTTTTGTTTCAGCAATTTCACTTTCAGTGGAGACCAACACTTGCCTTCATAGTCACCGTTTTGGTTCACATAGGATCTGTTCTCGGAATCTGAATGCACAGGTATATTACCTTGACTGGAACGTCTGATTCGAGACAAGAGATGATGAGGACTGGCGTGACATTCAAGAGAATTCTTTGCCATCATGTTCTGAGAGGACCGACTATTACTCTGGGAGGATCGAACGGGAGAATTTTGAGCAGACTGAGCCCTTCGTTGTCCGGAGTTTAATCTGCAGTTCTCAAGCGTCTCAATGATATAATTCGCTTCTTCTGTGAGTTTCTTGTATTTGAGGTCATCAGGTTCGGTTGAGATTTCTTGCGATAGAGAATTGGATCTCTTATTCCGCTGCAGCTCCTCCAGGCTACCAGAGCTGGTCACGGTCAGGCTATACTTGCGCTCACTCAAGTTTCGATTCTTCTCCGATAGATTGACGTTGGAGTTGATCAGATTGGTGATGTAGTCGTTCTTCAGATACTTCCCGTTGTCGGTCAACCGTTTCCTCGCACTGAGAGGTGTGGTGTTGGCACTCTGGGTGCCGCGGTCCTGGCTTTGATTCAGGCGATCGGCAAGGATTTTGTTCATGTTGAAGTGTTTCTCGTTCTTTGGCATAGGGGAGCACGGCTTGAAGTGACAGGGAGGCAACTTTTCTTGGCTGGGGTTTCTCGAGTTTCTTCGCCTTTCACTTTCGGATTTTTTCGACCGCTTGACAACACTAGAGCTACGCGAGGAAGATCGACTGTCGGTAGATCTCTGTTTGAGAAGGCGCTCTCCCATAAGGTGGTAGTAGCAGTGGCCCGTGTTTATTCTCTTTCCTGAAAACATTCATGAAATTCATGGTAATTCTTTTACATGCATGAACTGGAAATGCTCTTTATAAACTTGACCCTAACATCATTATTCAAAATAGACTGTCGAAACTTGACTCGTTTGATTGCAAATTTCTATTATATAGTTTCTTTGTTTTTATTTTAAGTCCTATAAGTAGATCTCCTTTGTTGTGAAATTACCGGATTTTTTTAAAGTATTATGAGAACAAGTTTATCAAATCGTTCTAAGCAAACTGAAACAGATAGTATAATTGGGGAAAAAAATATCAAAACTTCAATAATAAGTAGTTAGTTGACAAATATAAAGGGCAATTAAGTACATATACATATAATAAAGCAATTTTATGGTTAGTTATCAAAAAATATAAGAGTCAATTCAGTATGTACTAAAGATACAAACCTGGCATTGGCGAATTGTTCTCCGACTGCGCCACAGAAGACCCGTTATCTATGAAATCGAAGTCATCCCTCGCGTCTCTCCTTAGAAACTCCAGACCTGCAGTTGGAAACGAAGAGGTGCTTTGTTGAGTATATAGAGTAAGTGAAAGAGTAAAACAAGCAGACTATGTCAGGTCATCAGTATGCTACGATTAAGAGCAACATAAGGAAACAGGATAAAAGTTAATCTTTACTCGTCGTGATATAACCATGCAGTTGAAAGCGACATTAAACCCAAATTAGGAAAGTTAAGGTAAACCAGACACACCCTCAAGTTCGAGTTTCAACGAATCACAGCGAACTATAGCCCAAGTTTAGGGATAGTGTCCATTTAGATGAAATCTAATCTTGTTTTATAGTGCGACCCTTAGACGAAGGGAATTGAATCTCCGAAACTATCATTTTGTTCAATACGTTATTTCGGAATAAGCTAACTAGGAAAAAAACCTAACTTAGAAAGATGCAGATCAATTAGAATTTTGCTGAATTGGTATAATTTTTTTATAATTATATAAAGATGAGCGTTTCACAGTTTTTCGTAGCCATGAAACAGGAGCTACTGTAGACGCTTGTGGTTTGTGTTGTAGCTTGCTCATCCCATATTATGCCTCCCCTCTGATGGGCGAGAAGTGACACAATACTTCCCATTTAGGTGCTGGGAATGAACTGAAGAACACCTTGCAGCTGCCAGAAACAACACCCTAGGAAGATCTAACTATGCAGACCACCTCATTAATGAGAAACACGACCTTGAGAAAACAAAAGTAGACCTCTTATATAAAGGTAATAAGTTCCGAGAAATCATGTGCCAGGAACGGATATACATCCATCGATCTGTAGAAACAAATATGAATTTAAATGCTATAATAGACACATTGCCATATCTGGTCTATAAGAAACACACAGAACCTTCCTATATCTTCCTATATTTAGATAAAATCTAATTTTGTTTTATAGTGCGACCAACCAGTCAGTAATCGTGATCAAGCCTACGAGTTAGGCGAAACTTAAGTCGGTGAGTGAAAAATTTAAAGAATCCTAGTTTTTATAAAATTACATATACCTAACTTTACCAACTTGGCGAAGTTTGTGTCCTCCACATCTGTCAGATCCGAGTCACTCAAAATATCCAACTCACCCATCAAGTTTGTGTCCTCCACATCCGTCAGATCCGAATCACTCAAAATATCCAACTCACCCATCAAGTTTGTGTCCTCCACATCTGTAAGATCCGAGTCACTCAAAATATCCAACTCACCCATCATGTTTGCATCTTCCACATCCGTCAGATCCGAGTCACTCAAAAACTCCAACTCACCCATCAAGTTTGTGTTCTCTACATCTGTCAGATCCGAGTCACTCAAAATATCCAACTCACCCATCAAGTTTGCATCTTCCACATCCGTCAGATCCGAGTCACTCAAAATATCCAACTCACCGATCAAGTTTGCATCTTCCACATCCGTCAGATCCGAGTCACTCAAAAACTCCAACTCACCCATCAAGTTTGCATCTTCCACATCCGTCAGATCCGAGTCACTCAAATATCCAACTCACCCATCAAGTTTGCATCTTCCACATCCGTCAGATCCGAGTCACTCAAAATATCCAACTCACGCATCAAGTTTGCGTCTTCCACATCCGTCAGATCCGAATCACTCAAAATATCCAACTCACCCATCAAGTTTGCATCTTCCACATCCGTCAGATCCGAATCACTCAAAATATCCAACTCACCCATCAAGTTTGCATCTTCCACATCCGTCAGATCCGAGTCACTCAAAATATCCAACTCACCCATCAAGTTTGCATCTTCCACATCCGTTAGATCCGAATCACTCAAAATATCCAACTCACCCATCAAGTTTGCATCTTCCACATCCGTTAGATCCGAGTCACTCAAATATCCAACTCACCCATCAAGTTTGCGTCTTCCACATCCGTCAGATCCGAGTCACTCAAAATATCCAACTCACCCATCAAGTTTGCATCTTCCACATCCGTCAAATCCGAATCACTCAAAATATCCGTCTCCTTCTCGTACGTGTAGCTCTCGTCGTACTTGCCGAGTATCTCGTTGAGCGTGACGTCATCGTCGGAGAAGTCGCTCGTGTTACCTCGGGGATCTTCGTCCGAGGAGGAGAGGGGGGAGGAGGAGGAGCCATGGTGAGGGGAGGGGCGGGCGGAGTGCGGGGAGCGCGGGGGGTGTTCTTTCGTTCTGCCGAGAAAACAAGCGAAACGTAGGTATGTAATGATTTTTTTACAAAAAATGTTCGTTAATATGAATGTAAAATCAAAGTATTAAACATATTGGATCAAGTTTTTATTTACATCGTCGTCCCAAACACGAAGTGGCGTATCTCAAAAAATGGACATTTGAGATTTTTGGCGTATCTAGTTCTAATCATGGTTTTTTATCACCTCAATCACCTCACGAAGTGGCGTATCTCTAACTCAAAGCGTTCCAATTTTATGAGTATATTTAATTTCGGCGTATATTGTTCCGAATATTTCTTTCAAAGAACTTTTTCTTTCAATTTCTAAAGTTTGTATTTTGAAGATACGCCACTTCGTGTTTGGGACGACGACATAGAATATATTCAATTCATAGAAAATGAAATTAATAGAACAAAACTTGGTCAAAGGCGGTGCTAATGCCAACGGCATTTCCTTCTGTACATTCATTGACTCATATTCATCGATAAGGCGGCGAATTTGTAACCTGAAAGTCGGTGGTTCGAGTCCCAATTTTCGTCAAAAAATCAACAAGGTGAATCTGAGTAGTTGTGACATCACGAATGTGATTAACACAAACTATGTATAAGTAGGTACATGATAATTAAATTATGAATTATGGGCCAGTGAATGTAAATCAATTGAAAATAGACACATAATTTACGGGTCAGTTTTTAAGAAAGGAAAGTAATGGAATCACCCAAAAAATTTATGGTGAGTCTAAAATTTGAACACTCTATACTACTCTTTAGTTTATAGTTATAATATATCATCCATTGACACAAGAGAGGTTACAATTACCTCTCAAAACAACAAAGAACTAAGTCTACTTAATTTACTGAATGGATAGTGAACGAATTCAGTTCATAATAATTCTACCGAGAGATTCTATTCTTGATAGAGTTGACTAAATTAGACGTGAGCACTTAGTTTTATAGCTCCAGTTACTCTCTACACAAAGGACACTTCATCCTGATTGAGCCAATCTAATGCCAGAAGACAGTATAGCCAGGACCGGATACAAAAAAACCTTTTTTTTTTTTAATTCGCGTTTTAACGTCTCTTTCAACTGCATGGTCATAACGTCATTTTCAATTGCATAGGTGAAACCCCCATATCACGACGGGGTTTTACCCTCTATTTGTTGGAAACTCACAAACCAGCCGCTCAAAATAACCTCACCCAGCCTGAGTAGTGTTGGGAATAGTCAGCATCACGAGGGTTCGAATATTTTAATTTTTTTTACCTACAATGGCTATTTAATCCTGTTTTATAATTTGGCCCTAAGTGTAATCATGTTACGGAGGAAGGATTATTTTAGCGCCCCCTTCGTCTGTTAGGGCTAAGCAATTGTCTAGCGCGTCCACTGGTGAATCCAGCCCTGAGGATAACAAGGATACGCCACATGTGTGCCATTTGATTCAATTTAATTTATCTCCTTCGTATAAGATTGTTGATTGTTCTTTATGGAAGCTTTGTATACTTATATGCTTATATCTATGTATGCTTATATCTATGTAGGGGTCTTTTTTTTCTTTTTCTTTTTTTTTCTTTTCTTTTAATAGGTATAATCTATCAGATATACCATATTTCTCTGTAAAATTGTTTAATTTTTTACATCTTTCTGCTAATATTTTTAACTGTACTAATTTGAAAATACTTCGATTTCTAATATTAGAAATTGCTCGGAAGTAATAAAGGCGTCAAATCTGGACACGTAATAATAATAATCTATGTATCCAAATATTAAATACTGTCCGAGCTGAATGTAAAAGAGAACCATACACAGGTTCAATTTACCTCTCTCTAAAGGGAAATCAACCACTAGGTATAAGAGAAACTTGGATATAAGAGTTTTTTTCGGTCCCTTGGGTTCTCTTATATCCATGTATCCAAGTATTATACATATGTAGGCAGTGTAGGCTTGTCAAAACTGATATTCTACACTTTTCAAAAGGGGTGTTTTGTGTAATTTCAATAACATGATATTGGTACTTAATTGACTGTGTATTTACATAGACCATGAAATGAGATATTAGAAAAGTATGTCGCCCCTAAGTCTAAGTAGCTTCAGAAGAGACAATAAAATTGAAAGAATGATGAGGGGAATTGGAGTAGATTTATAATACGTATTTTTAAATACTTTGTAATATTTTAAGAATGTCGGGAAATAACTAGAAAAAAAACAACGGAAATAATAAATAAATATTGAATTGAGATATTAATTTCTGAATCCTCTAATTATTCTAAGGGACACATTATGAAACAGGATTAAAGTTGAGATAAGCCAGACTGTCTCTCAACTTGGGCTATAGTTGTGATTGGTTGAAACTTTAACTTGGGGGCGTGTCTGACTTACCTCAACTTACATCCTGTTTCATGATGTGGCCTTAAATCTCACCTGGGATTGACAGAAGGGGACGCCACTCGACTCAGGTCTTTGGGTTTCTTCCGCGGTGAAGCCACGCCTTTCCTGTGTGCAAGCCCCACCCCTTGTTTCTCGCAGCCACTGCTGGACGAGCTACTGTCCACGGTGGACACGCCCTCAGGGGAGGTTCCGGGGCGGGGCCTGGTAGACACGCCTCCGGGCGACGCAGGTAACCATGGTAACAGCTCGGCGGGGCCGGGCCTCGTAGTTCCCCCGGGGGAGGAGGGGAGCCAGGGGTTCGTGCGTATTCGGTTGCGTGGCCGAGGGGAGGAGCCTGGCAGGTAGGGGGAGGAGCAAGGCGGGGAGGACACGCCGGTGGGCGGAGCCAGGTTGGACTCGTCGCAGGATTCCGTGCGGCGGTGAGAGCTGGCCAGACGCTCCTCCTGGGGATGAAGGATGTTTTATTTAGTCCTGTTTGTTGCTCATTACCGATTTTCATTAATAACCAAATTGACAAAATGCCATGCTCGTCGGTGGTATCAGATCAGCAGCGGGTATCGCTCAGATAAAACTCTGTCTAGTGGGACCCTAGCAAAACAATCAATGATCGGGCCTGCGTAGTCCCGACCATACATTGAAATTCATTGTTTGAGTTAGCCATCATTAAATAAGTACTCCTATAAGTCCCATCTGTAGTCACCATCATGGTGACCTGGGTTCAATCCCCAGCAGGGCAGGTTTTTTTCTGCTCTGCTTTTGGATGTCCGGGGTCCACAAAATGAGTAGCTGCTTTAATGTAAGCAGCAATCAGAAGCGACATTATCCTCTTCCTACCCAAACACTATTTTTGTTTTGTAGTGTTATCACCCCAAAGTACATCTAAATGCACACTGAGAATGTAATGGTATCTTCCCGAGTCAAGTTTTTTTTTTTTTTTTTTTTTTTTTTGTAGTAATAACGCCCCATGTGCATCTAAATGCACAATTAATGTTTACGAGTTTTGATAGTCAATGTGAACGAATCCTACACAGAGAAGTTTTTAATCAACACAGAATACTGTTTTGGTTACATTGGCGCACTACAAAGTAAAAAATTTTCTTGGGAGGATAGCATTACAAAAAAAATGTGCATTTCCATGTACATTGGGTAGGAAGAGGCTATGGGAAATAAGGTATCCTACCTTATTTTTCCTACATGTTCTGGTAACTCAGTGGTAAAAGTGGCACTCTGTCAATCTAGAGGTTCCAGAGGTCGCGGGTTCGAAACCCAGCCGGGACACGACAAGTTATCTTTCCATTTGGGATTTTTACCACATACTAATACGTCTTGGGCTTACTGCTGGAACAATGGGACTTAATAGTCCTAATCGGGCAGTATAAATAAGGCGATATTATTATTGTTTTTGCCCATAATTCAGTTAAAAGAAAAAGTCCTATAACTCTATGCTATCTACTAATATTGTGATAAAATTACACAAAAAACTGGTGGTAACGATAAGAGGTGTATTTTCGAGTATGTTGAGTTTAATATTGTACCTGTATGTAGGGATGTTATCAGGATCAGGTGCTGGCGTCTTTGTGGACGGATAAGGTTAACGATGATAATGAAGCACCAATTTGACTTATCAGACCATTCTGAGTTTCTCAGGCAATAGTAAAGAAAATTCATAACATTGTGGAATGCATGACTTTCGTTCCAATACACATGAACCTGGAGATTAGTACCTAATTGAATTGTTCTCTACTTGTACATTTCATATATAATATCCATAATCAGTTAAGCAAAAAAGTAATAATTTTAGCTGTAGGTACACAATCAGTTAATCATTAGTTAATTGACCGAACGCGTTGTGAGGTTCTGTTCCATGGTTGCTGGACGATTTGTCTTTTGTTTCGATGTTGGCTATTACCGGACCAATCCAGGCTAGGTGAGGTTAATGTGGGTAGCTGGTTTATGAGTTTCTATTAAAAAAATAAACTCACAAAGTACCGTCTTAAATGTTGTTTAAGTAAATTGGGTGTTAATGATGGACGTTTATGCAACAACAACAACAACAAAAAAATCTATGGTACAAAAAAATATCAGAGCGAGGTCTTCAGTCCACACAACCACCGGTTGATTACTCACCGCGGTGGAGTCATGGTTGAGAATCTCATCCTCCGTAGAGGACTCCGTCTTCAGTCCTGCTGTCTCTCCCTGCTGCTTTCGCCTCTTCAGTTCCTCCCTCTTGCGCCTGGCTGAGCGGGGCGTCAACTTCTCCCCAGGACGGGAGGACTGGAAGTAGTGGGTGCCGGAACGAAGGTTGATGTAGTACTCCGGGGGCAGGGAGGCGCCTGGGGGAACCGTACATCTCTATATATAAAACAGAAAAAAGGACTACCTACCTACCTACCTACCTACCTACCTACCTATGTTTGTTTTTCCGGAGTTCTTTAGCCAAAACGGTAAGAGATAGCGAAAAATGTCTCAGGATTGACCCCCCCCAAAACCATTATCGCTTTGTCCAGAAAAATTATAAAAAGTTCAAAAGGGCATTGCTGTCCAGCAGTACGGCCATGCCTTAGTAAATTTGAAATTTAGTCCCGTTGCAAAGCACGGGCAAACGGCTAGTTTTAATATAAATATTGATTAAAAATAAATAGAATTTCCTTTTTGGTAGGTACGATTCCCTGCGAATGGAGGGTAACACCCCCGTCCAGATCAGGACGTTAAAATCAAATAGAATCGTTGGCGTTAGGAAGGGCATCCAGCCATAAAAAAACAGGCTCCACCCTACCAACCTGAACCATGAGGTTGAACAATGCCGACCCCAAAAGCAACATATATAAGCTAATATGGGATAAAGGCAAGGGAGATATATTATATTAAAAATAAATAGAAATAAGCTGACAACATTCGTCAAGAAATGTTATCAGTCAATTCCGAAAAAAACCGCCCAACAACAAGACTTATAGGTAATAGAAAGTAAAAAATTGTTTGTAAGAGACCTAAATGGAAAGTATTGTGTCACTCCTCGCCCATCAGGGGAGAGGCAAATTCCTATAAGTGTACTAAATTTCAATAAAATCCGTTGAGTAGTTTCAGAGATTTGCGCGTTACCCGGAATATTTTTAAAACAAAAACCAAAGTTTCTTTGGACACAAAAGCAAAGTTTCTCAGGAGGTTATGAAATATGAAAAAAAAAAAAAAAAATTGAAAGCGGAGTATTTTTTTTTTTCTTCTTCACAGAAACGAACACAATACTTACGATTTCTAATATTAGAAATTCATCGGAAGTAAAATAAATTTAAAAAACCAACCCGGTGATGTCCCGTCCGTGGAATAACCCGTCGAGTACGCTGACTCGGGCGAGGACAGATTCACCACGCACGTGAACCCTGCTGACTGAGTCCTGCTCTGCTGAGTCTTGAGGGAGGACTGCTGACTCGACTGGTCTGTGGTGCTGACTTGAGTTTTGATGGTGGAGACGGGCGACACTTTCTTGGCGCTTTCGATACACTTGGCGGACTTGTACTCGAACTCCTGATGGAAAGATGGGCAGGGAAGATGTAAGTAAAGAAACGTGATGTTAATCAGGCGCGGCCGGTGAGAAAATGATTTGGGGCTGCTGACACATGAACCGGACTAAAATGGCATTTATAAAATCGTTCTTTTAGAATCTAAAGAGATTGAGTTTGTTTACCATGCCAATCATAATAATTATGCATTAATTAATCTAGAAATGTGTAATAATTTTCATTGTGTACGAGCTACGACTTGAGAAAATCCTCTCTTCTTTATTTTTTGTCCGGAGGTGCTGCAATCCCGCAGCTCCTTCGCACCGGCCGCGCCTGATGTTAATGAAATCCAAGAAGCATTCACAGATATTTTTTTTTACTTTGATTTTCCCTGAAGTAACTCGAAGGCAGTTCCGAAGCACAATTAAAAGAAAAAGCTAATTTTGTACTCCATGGAACACCTGCATACCTAATATGCTGAAATTCTATTAAAAATAGTTCTCTTATGGTCTCTGAGAGTTTTCATAGGCATATAATATACCTTGCACTCTGCCGCGCTGTCTCTTTCTTTGTATATTAGGACGTTCTTCGCACCTCGGCCGAGGTGTTTGGTAGTCTCTTATCTTTAACGAGTTTTTACCATTTTTTTAGTCTGACGGGTGGAGTAGAATCAAATAATAATAACAACACTCTTTTGTGGAAGGTAACCACCAGGCGAGGTTAATGTTCTAAGCATTTTCTACCACCACCCTCAGAGTCTTATCATTACGTGGCCACAAACTCAAATTAATGAGGAAAAATTCGTGCACTGATTGGGATTTGAACCAACGGACCCTTACGCTACCTGGATTACCAGACTAGCGCGTTAACCCCTCGACTACCAGTGCACTTATTTTGACCGGAGCTTGACCGTACCGTGACTTGCACTATAGCGTGAATAAGATAAAAGTTGCAATTTTTAAAATTCTTGTTGCACTTTTCGCTGGCTGAAAGTAAATGAAATGCATGGGAACTATGTTTTCCGTAACCTTACACTCTGCCGGGCTGTCTCTTTCTTTGTATAGTAGGCGTTCTTCACAACTCGGCCGAGGTGTTTGATTTTACTCACATTGTTGACGACAGCGATGTGATCGGGGGGCGACTTCTCCTGTTTGATCTTAGCGCCGCCATCTTTGTTTCTCTTCTTCCGAGGCCGAACGAGGTGGGTCTCCATCCATGATCGAATTTTCAGTCCGAACATTGACGAGGCGTCACGAGTCCGGGGGGGGGGGGGGGGGGCGGCTAGCACAAGGGACGCGGGGGGGAGGGGTGGAAGCGCCATGGCTACTTTCTGAAACAGGTGAACGAATGAGGGCGAATGAATAAACAAGTTATGGACTTTAGACAACTGTTAAAGGACACTTTTAAAGGATTCTAATACAAATTCTCACTTTTCTCTTTATACTGATTAAAAAAGAGAGGTTAGTTGATGGCATGAATATTCAGAACTATTACCTGCTGATGACAGCAAATAAGGTCGAAACAGCTGTCTAGGTATGTTCTAAATGTTCTGATATTCATGTACATCTAATGAAACTTCTTACTTTGCTCTTTATACTGATTATACTGACACATTATGAAACAGGATTAAAGTAAAGCTACGCCAGACACGCCGTCAACTCGCAGTTCCCACCAATCACAACGCACTATAGCCTGATTTAAGGTATAGTGTCCACCCAGCGAGTGGTGGGCAAAACCCTCTTCATGATGAATATTATTATGACCATATGACCAATGTAGCTAAAAGCGACGCTACGTACTTAGGCTATACCAAGTACTTAGGCTTAGGCCGTAATTAGTAGACGTTTTAGTAATACCTCTGTGGAGCTATGTCTAGATTTGGGGGGAAAACTAATGCTAACTAATGCTTGAAACATTGTATCTATCCTCCTTTTTGGGATTTTTACCACACAAGAACACGTCTTGGGCTTACTGCTGGAATAATGGGACTTAACATAATTATACCTATAATAATAATATAACAGTCTTTAGTGGAAAGTAACCACCAGGTCCACCAGGCGAGGTTAATGCTTAAAGCATTTTCTACCACCTAACCTTCAGAGTCTTATTATTATGTGGTCACGAACTCAAATTAATGGGGAAAAATTCATGCACTGGGTGGGATTCGAACCAACGGATCCCTACGCTACCTGAATTACCAAACTGAATCGTCTTAATCGGGCAGTATAAATAAGGCGATATTATTATTATTATTATTAATAATGTTGCCCTTGGTTTGTCCCCACGATGCCGATGTCTGTATTTATTTAATATTCCTCACGCATAATATCTCGTATATAAAAAAAATGTATACCTATGTCTTGTTGTTTACTCCTGATTTTCGAATTTGGCAAAGAAAATATGTAATTCAGAAAGTCAAAATATGATTTCAAGTCTAAAGTGCTTTTTTCCATTAAAAACAAGCAAGATTTTTTTATTACTTAGGTGTACATTCTGTAGGAGTGCTGATCTATTGGAATGATGAAAGTGCTCTTATGTTTGAAGAGAAGATGTAGGGCAAAATTAATAGACAAAATCGATAACTTAAGTCATTGCTTAGCATGGGTTTTCAATATCTTATACAGTACGCAATCCGAGACTTAGCGCCACAAAGGTATTACAAAAAAGTCTATTAGGGCGAAATTAATAGCCAAATTCTATAACACAAGTCATTGCTTACACAGTACACAATCCGTGACTTAGCGCCACAGAGGTATTACAAAAACGTAGCCATAGGAACAAAAATTGTAACATTTTTTTTTAAATTTATTCAAATAAGTATTTTATTGAATGGAATTAGATACAGTGCACTGGTATTCAAGTGGTTAACGCGCTAGTCTGATAAACCAGGTAGCGAAGGGATCCGTTGGTTCGAATCCCACCCAGTGCATGTTTTTCCTCATTATAATTTGAATTTGTGACCACATAATAATAAGACTCTGAGGGTTAGGTGGTAGCAAATGCCTGGGGGTTACCTTCCACTAAAAGTGTTATTATTATTATTACAACTCAGTTCATTTTTTTTTTTTTTCTTTTTTTTTTCTTTTTACCGGGTCTATTTACTCTGGAATGGGTTTCATTACTGCATTCCGAATAGCTCGAGGCCATATGCCGCTCCTCTGTACATAATGTTACCATTAACTTACACATGGCCGACCAAGACTTTCATAAATAAGAACAGTCAGTGTTCATAAATTCAGTTGGTACTACCTATAGTATGCTCGCATTATACCGTAATATCTGTTCATTAATTGAATACTATGATAATTGTGTTCATAAATTCAAGCCTGGAACTGTTACATTTGTGTCAGAATGGTTACCGAGAATGGCTTTCTGTAATAATAATTAAATTGATTTTTTTACGTTTATTAGCAGACATCATGCACTTGAGATTCGTATGGAGTGTATGATTGTATAGGTTTAGATAGGTGCATAATAAGAATATCAGTAGATAACTATGTATACGGAAACAGATACACACATTAAAGGGAATCACATTATAGGGATTTTTTAAACACAAGTTAACGGGTTAAACCCATGTGCATTTTATTGATACAGTCAAATCAGGATAAGTGGATATATTAGAACCCAAGGGACAGAGCAAAAAGTCTTTTATAAAGAGGTTTCCATTACAGCCAGTTCTCTATTACTATTATACACAAATACACATAAACAGGTGATGCAGAGACCTGAGATTTTCTCTATTATAAAGAAATTTCTATTTTAGCCAGTTTTCTATTACACATGTGTTATAAATTATAATCGATGGTGAGCCAGAAATCTTGAATTTTTAGCTTTGTTGATGTAATAATTTAACTGTTTTGGCTTGACCACAGACGGACCGAAAGCTAATAACGAAACACATGTCATTCATTTTTATCATTTATGCTGACACTGGAGACCAAACAATAGCCTGCACATGCGCACTGCACATAGCATGATATTGTCAGTAGATACTTATTGTCACTCTGTCCAATGGCTTGTGGTAAGTTCAATGTCACTCACCACATTGTGCTAGGTCAGCACAATTCCGTCAGCATTGTTCCTGAGAATAGAACACCAGAACTGACGAGCTAGCAGATTGCGGAACCCTAGACACAACTGAGGACACACATATTGATATGTGTTGGTAGTTAGAGCTCAAATAACTAAACATTAGACCAATTGCAAAATCGACGGACTTTTTTTCATAGGTACTATTCCGGATTTTCAGTTTTGATTTTGCCTAGAAACGGAGTCTACCGTCGTGAAAATATAAGACCATGCAGTTGAAAGAGACATTACCAAAAAAAGGATGGATATAATGAAAGCTAATAAGCATAGGTTCCGACCTAAGTAGCTAGATCGATGGTGCGGCGGACTTGTGACCTGGAGGTCGGTGGTTCAAGCCCAGGTTTCAGCTTTATTAAAGTGAGTTTGAGTAGCTGTGATATCACGAAAGTGATTAACACAAATATGATAACTTTAATCCTTACCTTTTCCGATTTTTCAGTTTAGATTTCGCCTAGAAACGCAGTCTACAGTCGCGTCGTTGAAAGACCATGCAGTTGAAAGTGATGTTAAAGCAACAAACAAAAAAATGATTGTAATAGGTATCTTTAAGGATGGTTATATTGAAATCTAATAAGCATAGGTTGTTGACCGATAAATGACCAGACTACACAAACGGGATTGTTTATGAAATATATAAATACCTATAATTATAATAGTAATACTGCAGTTTGTATGGATGAACACATTAAACAACAAGTCTGTTGTGGTAGCTCAGTGGTAAAGGCGGCACTCTGTGAATCTAGAGATTCCAGAAGTCACGAGTTCGAAACCCCGCCGGGACATGACAAGTTTTCCTCCTATTTGGGATTTAGACCACACAATAAGTAATACGTCTTGGGCTTATTGCTCGAAAAATGCGACTTAATAGTCCTAATCTGGCAGTATTATTCCCACCCAGTGCATGAATTTTTCCTCAATAAAATTCAATTCTTAGTGTTATAGGTGGTAAAAAATGCTTTGAGCATTAACCTCACCTGCTGGTTACCTTCCACTAAAGAGTGTTATTAGTTACTATTATTGTTATTATTTTTTAATTATTACATAAACAAAGCCAAGTTCAAGATTTCTGGCTCACCATCGATTCTGACAACGTAAAAAATAAAGACTAGTGCATTACAGGATGCGTCAATAAAAGACAACAATTTTGTTTCGGCCATAACTCTAAAATTGATGGTAAAATAACTCCTGTCTCTGTTAAGAAGCATTTTCGCACAAAATAGCCCATATTGTTATAAAATTGATCCCCCCCCCCACCTAAAATGTTGAATAAAATAAGAATATTAGGCATCAGAGAAGGTACTATTTTGAACCACCCTGTGAAATAGTGAAAGTTTTTTCCCAACATTTTCATTTCTATAACTTGAGCTTTCTTTGTCTCTCCAGTGCTTTTGAAACCTGAATAAAAGATTTTTTTCGGAAACAATCAAGTGAATCAAGTCGACATTAGCATATTGTTCGGAAATATTCATGAAATCCTCATACCTTTGATGTCCCGAAGCAGTGCACACTGCACAATCAGAGGTATGGAAATTACTCACAAGGAAAGTTGTGCAGGATGCAGTCAAGCGAAGTAATCAGTTAAATTAAAACTCAAGGGGGACAGGAAAATGCCACCGGAATTAAAACTCGGGGAGAAGGTGCTTACATTAGTGAAAGCAGGGTCGATATTGCAAATCTTGATCGAGGAGTAAGGGCCAGATTATGAAAAAGGATTAAATAGGCTACATTTTTTTAATTTATGTATTCATATTTCATGAGGAACTCAGAAAATGGGATTTAATAATAAACAAAATGGTTAGTACCAAGATAACTTGGCCGAAAACAAGATATCACTGCATTTATTGGCTAAAAGTTTTTGGATAGGTTCTTCTGGAACTTGGTCCTTTTTTCAACGGTAGTTTTTTGTGAGATTCATATTTCAAGGGTAATACCCATTTTGTACGGTAAAAAAATTAGTTAAAACCAGATCAACTGCAGTTAAAACGAGATAATCCAAGCCACTATCATTAAATTTAACAGCTGATATAAATACTCTATGATTGATTGAAATTTCCACCAGAGGTCGTGTTAAGGGATAGTGTAGGATTAGCTTAAAATCTAATCTTAGTTAAACTAATCTTGTTTCATAATTCGGGGCTAATTATAGTCCTGTAAGGGCCGAATTATGAAAAAGGATCATAACAAACAGACTGTCTCTCAAGTCGGAGGTTCAACCAATCACAGGGCATTTTACTCGACTTTTTTACACCATAATATTTTTGGTGAAATAAAGTTGTGGGTAGTGCTTAATTTTTTTTTTTTTTTTTTAACGTCGCTTGTAACTGCACGGTCATATTATCACGACGGGGCCATATTATCAAATCAATTTCACCCTCCATTCGCTGGAAACATACAAACCAGCTTGGTACTCAAATTAACCTCACCTAGCCTGAGTGGGGCCGGAAATACCCAGCATCACGAGGGTTCGATTTTTTAAATTATTGTATATTTTATTATAGTTACAAAAGATATATTATAAAATCCCTGTCTGAGCATCTTGGGCCATGTAAGGGAGTGGTTGAATGTTCACCCATCCAAGGCTTAGCCTCGCTGGACGTTGCTTAACTTCAGTGACAGAACAAAAACTGGTGTATTCAACGTGTCAACGATGCTGGCACAACCCAACTTGAATTAAGTTCTGAGCTGGACTTGAGAGATGTATTGTAGACCTATTATAGACGTCTGAAATCGACCCTGTCAAATTAAAAGCTGTACGGGATGGAATAAACATTTACGCACAAGACAAGGAAAGAAAATAATTACCACTCTGTGGCAATGAGAGAAAGAGAGACAGAGAATTGAGAGGGGAAATGAAAAGGCTATAGATTTATATTAGTGGATGTATTTTTCCCAAGCTACATTTGAAAATAGATTAATATGAAACATTTTTCGACAGTAACTTTAATACAGTAGACATTAGATTTTTCAAAGGGAATGATTTCACACTCATAAGTTGATGAGACAACAATAAATGTGAGACTTTGTTTAGGCTGAGAGTAAAGGAACTCTTTGGTCTCATTTTTGCAGGATAACCAAACATTTCGCTTCCCATCAAAAACTAGCTTGGGAATAAAATGCAATCAACTGAGGGTGAGGGGAAGAATATTTAATGAGAGGGAAGGAGGAGGAGATAAAGAGGGAAGGAGGGGGAGAGAGTGAGATATAGAGGGGCGGGAAGGGAGAGAGTAAGATAAAGAGGGCGGAGAGGGAGAGAGTGAGATAAAGAGGAAAGGAGAGAGTGAGATAAAGTATTGAGGAGAGGGAGAGAGTGAGATAAAGAGGAAAGGAGAGAGTGAGATAAAGTATTAAGGAGAGGGAGAGAGTGAGATAAAGAGGAAAGGAGAGAGTGAGATAAAGTATTGAGAAGAGGGAGAGAGTGAGATAAAGTATTGAGGAGAGGGAGAGAGTGAGATAAAGTATTGAGAAGAGGGAGAGAGTGAGATAAAGAGGAAAGGAGAGAGTGAGATAAAGTCTTGAGAAGAGGGAGAGAGTGAGATAAAGTATTGATGAGAGGGAGAGAGTGAGATAAAAAGGAAAGGAGAGAGTGAGATAAAGTCCTGAGAAGAGGGAGAGAGTGAGATAAAGTATTGAGGAGAGGGAGAGAGGGAGATAAAGTCTTGAGGAGAGGGAGAGAGTGAGATAAAGAGGAAAGGAGAGAGTGAGATAACGTCTTGAGAAGAGGGAGAGAGTGAGATAAAGAGGAAAGGAGAGAGTGAGATAAAGTCTTGAGGAGAGGGAGAGAGTGAGATAAAGTATTGAGGAGAGGGAGAGAGGAAGATAAAGTCTTGAGGAGAGGGAGGGAGTGAGATAAATAGGAAAGGAGAGAGTGAGATAAAGTCTTGAGGAGAGGGAGAGAGTGAGATAAAGAGGAAAGGAGAGAGTGAGATAAAGTCTTGAGAAGAGGGAGATAAATTCTTGAGGAGAGGGAGAGAGTGAGATAAATAGGAAAGGAGAGAGTGAGATAAAGTCTTGAGGAGAGGGAGAGAGTGAGATAAAGTATTGAGTAGAGGAGAGAGTGAGATAACGTCTTGAGAAGAGGGAGAGAGTGAGATAAAGAGGAAAGGAGAGAGTGAGATAAAGTCTTGAGGAGAGGGAGAGAGTGAGATAAAGTATTGAGGAAAGGGAGAGAGGGAGATAAAGTCTTGAGGAGAGGGAGGGAGTGAGATAAAGAGGAAAGGAGAGAGTGAGATAAAGTCTTGAGGAAAGGGAGAGAGTGAGATAAAGAGGAAAGGAGAGAGTGAGATAAAGTCTTGAGAAGAGGGAGAGAGTGAGATAAAGTATTGAGGAGAGGGAGAGAGGGAGATAAAGTCTTGAGGAGAGGGAGGGAGTGAGATAAAGAGGGGCGGAGAGGGAGAGAATAAGATAGAGAGGGTAAACATTCTTCCCTCTTGTAATATTTCCCTTGATGAGTTCTCCCTCTCAGGAAAAGCTGGGAGACAATGCGACATTAGAAATCAAATGCCAGCGCGCCTCATTGTCTAGAAAGTTCAAGCATATCTTTTATTTCCCGAACGTAAAGCTCCAAGGAAAGGGGTCTCTCCTGTAGGTTTTCAATGGATGAATGAGTGCAGGAATGCTGTACGCCGGATTGCATACTCTCCGAATAAACAAGGCGTAGATGAGAGGGGTGACATTTCAACATCAAAGAGGCTGTTAGTAAATCTTAAAACCAACAAGCTAATGTAATGTAATGTAATATATATTTGTACAGTATTAAATAATACAAAGTATTAAATAATATGTGCCTACATAATTAATTATACTGTATCTTATAATATCGTATCTGTTTTTTTTTTTATGTGAAATGTATGCCCATTCAGGTTTAAAAGTTCGTTGCCCAGGGTGAAAAAACTGTTTATTTTTTTACAGGATTATTAGGATACAAAAAAATCGGAGCAAAATATATTTTTTTTTCTCAGAAAAACAAACACAATACCTACCTTCGATTTCTAATATTAGAAATTTCTAATATTAGGAAGTAAAAAAATGAAAACTGTTTGATCCAATCAACCTCCACCCAAACACCCCCCATTTTTGCAAACCCAATCTACTAAGTACTGTATACACCCGTTATTGCAACCTCCATATCTTAAGGTTAATTATGAATCATTAAAACAAACACCCAAGGGGGTGCCCCCCACACCACACCCCTCCCATTTCCACCTCCACGTTTCTTAGCTGATATACAGGGTGACCCACCTTACGAGCTGAAAATTTAGAGGTGACAGGGCTCGTCAAAGATAAACAATTAAACAATGTTCTGATTATTGTTCTTGTAGCCAGCTTGGCTACAGCTGGAGGGCGCGCTTGCCATGCGAAATTTAATCTCAATTTGGTTACAAATGTTTTTAAGTGATACCTTCCGGTGCGCTCGTGTTGACCCAGCACCTAATTGGGAAGTACTGTGTCACTTCTCGCCCATCAGAGGGGAGGCATACTACGGGATGGGCAGGCTACAACACAGACCACAAGCGTCTACAGTAGCTCCTGTTTCATGGCTACGAAATAAAAACGGCTGTGGAACACTCATCTTTTTTTATATATAAAAAAAGGCGTGAGTGATGGTCTCCATCAGCCAACTTTATTTCAAAGTTGTCTCGTCCTGGACCACATATTTTTATGTGCACTCAACCATCATGAGGACTTGGACTCTTTCTTTATAAACCATTAAACCCTTAGGAAACTGCAAGCTAGTCTGACTTGTAAGGGTTGGCTAGTCTGATCTCTGTTTATAGTCCTCTGACGAGACTGTTTATAGTCCTCTAATTATTACAGATAAACACATTGTTCTATGGATACAGTGATTTTGGCGGAAACGCTTGTTTTTCAAGATGGCGACTATTTTTTTGGTTTTCAACCAATGTAAGACAACTTTTGACCTCAACACTCAACCCGAAAAAGATTCTGTTCATCTTAATTTTTCTCCATACGAGTAAATAAATCTCAAATCTGTGCGTGTCTGCCTTGCCGACTATGTCCTTTTAAGCCCAAACGGTAACAGGTATTGACATTTTCATGAGAGTTGACTCCCCTTCAAACTACCGTCAAACTAAATAGAAAACTATCAAATTAAAACATCTATTACCATTTTCAAGATATCGGTATTTTCTGGTTGCGTGCCTGGCTCGTAAGATCTTTCCATTTCAATTGACGAAACCCCCCCCCCCCCCCCCCCCCCCCCCATTTATGGACACACGAACTTATTGCCATCCAGTATATTTTATACACCCTCTTCTTTTTATAGCCACCCCGTTTTCCTTTGAGTTTCGTTTTATAAATATCTTAATATTACCCTCTCCCAATGTTTCGTTGCGAGATCAAGCTCGCCGGTAGGCGAGCGCTCGTCAAGTAGCGCCAGCCAACCGGCCTATATTAACACGAAACAGAGTTTATATGTATTTTGTTTTATTGTTTTCGCCCACTTCCCGCTAACTTTTATCAATTTTTATTTCAAATTCGTAATGAGACGCAAAAATAGATTGTGTTTCACGAAGGCGCGAGGTTCCTACGTACAGTTAAAGTCGTTTTCTGGCCACGCGTAAAATCTTGAATTTCATGAAATTATTCATACGGGTTTTTTTTTTTTTCAGACCAATTTTCTGTCAAGGGTACAGCAACGTGTGCTTATCGTGGAAAGACGTGAGCTACGTTTTTGGATAGGGAATTTTTATTTCTGCATACCTTTTATAGTTTCAAGTATTTATTTTTTATAGGATAAGAGATATAGCCTTCTAAAATAAAACCGGAAAGTTGCACAGAGCCGCCCCTGGTTATCTTGGAGCTGCGATTGTGGTATTTTTTGAAAGGACTTATCATAGGAAAAAATATAAAAATATAGCCAAAGTATTACACTGGACCAAACTTGAGTTATAGCCTTTGAAAGGAATACTTATTATGGAGCCCAGAGCCGTCCATTGTTATCCTAGAGATGTATTTTTGGTTTTTTTAGAAAGGTCTAGTCAAAGGGAATGAGATCACTTAATTTCAGATGGTTGAAACAAGTACAAAAGTATTTAAAGCTCTCTAAAGGAATATCTATAATGAACCCTGGAGCCACGCCTAATTATCCCACGTGGATGACTGAAGGTTTTTACTAAAGGTCTAATTACGGAAAATTATACTACGATGTAAATAATTTTTTAGAAAAATCAGCGACAGTGTGAGACATAAAAAGAGAAAACTGATTTTATATTAATTATGAGAGTAACAAAAAAAACTTCGCCTCACATAGAACTTAAAATAAGGGTGTGATTTAACCGTCTTTGCCTCATCCAAGCTGCCAACAGACCAATTAATGATAGGCGAAATAATAACGTTTTATAACTTCATTCAAAGATTTCTACATCAAGAGGTAAACTAGGTCTATATTATGAGAAGTGTATAAAATATTGGCCAGTAAGAGGCAAAAATATTGATTAATGTAGATCAAATGATAAATATAATAAAATATTACGTATTGAGCAGTCTCTGTGGTCGTCGACTGGTGTAGGCAAAACACAAAGTTTGCAAGGTGACCTGGGTTCGAATCCCGGCTAGGTAGAATTTTTTACTCTGTACTTTGGATGGCCGGTTTTCTGTTATATCTCGTGAGAAAAAAAAACAGTAGTTACTAGTTTGGGTCAACCTCCTACGACCGTTTCGAATGAAGTGAGTATGGTTTAACAGTTTAACTTGATCAACATTGATATGTCACAATCTAACTATCGGTCTACATGTATGTAACGTGATATAAGTTGCATATTTTGTCCAATCGAGCTGAAATTTTCAGGGTATGTTTCATGGATACATGTTTGCCTATTATTAATAATTATTAATCGTATATCTAGCCAGCCTCCGTGGCTTAATGGTTGTGACTACTACCCGTAGTCCAGAGTTCGCGAGTTCAACTCTCGGTTGGGGCAGACTTTTCGACAAAAATTCTGTTTCATTCAAACACGTGAGGCTGGCATTTCCGGCCTTACCCAGGCTGGGTGAGGTTAATATGGGTAGCTGGTACGATTCCCAGCGAATGGAGGGTAAAACCCCCGTCCTGACTATCTCAGTCAGGACGTTAAAACCAAATAGAATCAACTGGTCACAATAGATCTAATGTGGTCACAGTGTTAATTGTAAGGGTTTCATTGGATACCCTGCAACCAGGTCACATAATAATAAAAATGTATATCTAGAACAATTTCTTACTTTTTCTTTTTATACTGATTATGCTGAAATGACACCATGTTTAGCAACTTACCGACCTCAGTAGCTTGATCGATAAGGCAGTGGACTTGTAACCTAGAGGTCGGTGGTTCAAGTCCCGGTTTCAGCGTAGATTTAGTAAAGCGACTTTGAGTAGTTGTGACTTAACTTTAATGTTTAGGAACTTGAAGTTAGGTAAATATATGGGTCATCATTTCTTAAAGCCATAGTAAGAAACACAGTTTCAATCAATCGGACGGTTTAGGGAAGTGTAGATTATGTAACTCAGTTTTAAACTAGGAAATGGAACTTCTAATTTATTGAAACACTAGCGGTTTACACCCGCCGCTTCGCCAGCCCATCACACACACAAAACACACCACACCACCACACACAACACACACACCACACACAAATCACACACACACACAACACACACATACCACATTCACACCACACTGCACAGAAAAGTAAAAATATGAGAAAAAAAGTGTGTCACAATCCATTTATTGTCCTTACCCGGCATAGCTCAAGAAGGGCTCATCAGAATTTTGCGATCGATATGTCAAAGAAAAGCTCAGACTCTTGCCTAAAACTTTCTCACTTTGAGTTGATGTGTCGTCACTTCAAATTTCAAAAAAAAAAAAAAAAAATGTCAATTAGGTCACAATATTTTACGTGTTACCCATCCATTTTTTTTACCTTACCTGGCGTAGCTCAAGAACGGCTCATCAGAAATTCGCGATCGATATGTCAATTGAAAGCTTAAACCCTTGCCTAAAACTTTCTGGCTTTGAATTGAAAGGTCGGTGCGACAAATTTCGAGAAAAAATGTCATTTAAGTCTAAAAACGTAAAAGAAATTGTGGCGCCCTTCCAATTTTCAGGACTCGCCCTTTTGAGCGGGGCTGGCACCCTAGTTAGAATTTTATGAAATCCTTTCTTATTGGACATCTTTAATATAGAAAGAAGCTATATATTAATTTTCAGCCACCAGAAAACCGGTACGGAGAAACAGTAATGAAAAGGTAAAAAGATGAAAGAGCGCAATTTTTCATGCAAATGCGCCCTTTTTCCCCCGTGGCGGGCGCCCCAGTGGGAATATTTCAAAATCCTTTCTTATTGTGCATTAAAGACCTAAAAGTGACCTACATGCCTAATTTCAGCTTCCTAGGACTTACCAGTGCTGAGAAATCGAGATGAATGAGTGAGTGACTGTCACGTGAGTGAGTGTTAACTTTCGCATTTATATATATAGATTTAAAACCAGAACACCTGACAAATTTTGTGAACCGAGATTTATCTCCTGTACAAGTTCAGAATGCAATTTTGTGAGATTTAGTTCGTGTACTGAATGATGAAAGAAACGGTGCTTTTGTACTTGGTTCTTGAGTAATTACTCGAATCCACTATTCCATTTACATCCGCTCGCAGAATCTCAAAAACCAAGTACAAAAGAACCTGGGTAAATACTCGGTACTTTTATGTAATCGATTACTGAAGTACCGGTTCTATGAAATACTCGGTATCACCCATCTCTAATTATTGCCAACAATACTGAAACGGGGTACTTTTCTCGTAGTGAATCTAGCAGTGGGCTTCAAAATTTGAAAAGATCAACAAAATTGCTGAGCGCTATCTAGTGTCACTGAAAGGATCACACTTGTTATCTCAAGATTTCTCCTCTCTTCAGAAAGTACTATAAAATTTTCTCTCAGCATCTTTCTAAAGTTTCTTTTTTGTTTGAGGGGCTTGATGGAAAAAGGGTGTAAGTCCATTTACGCCCTTTTTGCATCACTGATTTAGGAAAATCAATTAAATCAAAAAGTAGTGATATCCCCCAAAAAACACTTCGTGTAAAAATAGTCGTCAAGTGTTGGAATAGTTAAAAAGAACTGATATCAAAAACGTCAATTTTCTATGTTTCAAGGAATTATTTTCACGTAATTAGTCACACAACAAAATAATACTCTTGAAAGAACCATGTTGTATAGTTACAGAACCACGTCCTTGACTACTGCACACTGTTTTGTTAGCAGATTACTACACATCAATTTCAGAACAAAACAGTATGCAGTAGTCAAGGACGTGGTTCTGTAACTATACAACATGGTTCTTTCAAGAGTATTATTTTGTTGTGTGACTAATTACGTGAAAATAATTCCTTGAAACATAGAAAATTGACGTTTTTGATATCAGTTCTTTTTAACTATTCCAACACTTGACGACTATTTTTACACGAAGTGTTTTTTGGGGGATTCATTATTTCTAAATTAGAATAAAGAAATAAATACTGATTAAGGCGGGACGGGGTGTTGGATTTTGGTCCAGAGCTTCCCGTCTCTGAGATGGTGGTAGAATTATTTTATCGTTATTAGGGACGAATTATTTAGATTATTATTATTATGAAACTCTTTATTAGAAGAACATAGATACAAACAAATAATGGTAAAAATACAAAATTGACATTATTAATATAAACAGGAAAAAAAAAATAAACAAAATATAGGTATACATAATATGTCCTCCTAACTTAAAGGGCGGGGTTCTTGCCTATGGCAATCTCTTCCACCCAACCCTTACAACAAACATGAGACCGTCCCTCAAGACAATCACATCGCACTTCAACTTTACTAATCACTAGAGTCCGATTTGATGGACTTTTTTTTCAATAATCAATTTTTCGCCTAACAAGGAGGCAATTAGAAAATCAATTGATTTATCACAAATCAGACTTAGCTTTTTTGTAATCATATTTTGTACTTATTATTTCCGAAAATTTCTAATATTAAACATCGGAAGTATTGAGTTTGTTTTTGTAAAAAAAAAAAAAAAATTTGGTCCGATTTTTTTTTTTTTTTTTTTCAATTTTTACGGCGCCGCGCGCCCCCGTTCGGATAGCTGATAATATCTCAAACCTATCCAGTAAAATCGACCAGAACACAAACGAAATCACAACGAAAACAAATTGATTTCTCTTCTTACGTGATTTTAAAGGTAATAACGGTAGCCATATTGGATAGTCTGTTGGGACACAGATTTATTACCCATGAGATATTACCGTTATGACGTCTCCATTACTTATTTCTCCATGCAAACAACACTGCATTAACAAGAGGCATCTGGCAACATTGCGGCCCCGTCTCAATCTCCAAGGCAGATTATAATTTCATCCTCCACAATGCCAGCTTTGAGAAGATTGCTATTAATGCTTTCCATTAGGACTAAAACGTTCGCCATATTGAACAATGGAATTTAATTCGTTTTGATAGGCATATTATACCTTAGGGAGGTATGTATATTTGTGTAATTTTCCCCAGTAGATATTTTTTTTTGCAATTTAACGGTCTGGTAGATTTTTGCTATCTCGCTCTCTCCTTTTATTTTCTGATCATTTATACTTTTTTCCCTCCAGGTTTCACTATCTTCCTCTCTCTCTCTCTCTTTGTGACTATGTCTATACTAGTATTATCTATTTATCTCTCTCATCATCCTCTAGAACTCTAGAGAGTCTAGAGTTTACAATAGATAATAGCATCTCTATTTTACTATACAAAATTTCAGAATGTCAGTTAGTGGTTTCTGTTTTCTATCGATCTCTGTTGGCTGTTGACATAATGGGAAAATGTTGTTGTAATGGGACTACCTGTCTTGCGCTGACAGTCTAAATAAAACACTACTTATATTTAATCGTTATCTTAATTATAATAACCCCGCCCTTACGAGTATGTTTATCTATTTTGTTTTCTTTTTATTGTGCCTATATTAATTGTTTCCCTTTTTTAATCATTATTACTGTATATATTATTATGTCTTATTACTGGCTTATTACCTATAAAAGATGTTATTTTCCTTTAAAAATCAAACGAGAATTTGACTTGGAAATTGTTCTCTAATATCCAGGTTTCTTATTGTATCCAGTTCTCTTATATTCAGATTTCTCTTATATCAAGAGTCCTCTTATATCCAGATTTCTCTTATATCGAGATTGCTCTTATATCCAGGTTTCTCTTATATCCAGATTTCTCTTATATACAGGTTTATATCTATTTACCAATACTCTTAGCTTCTTAGAATATAGGTCCATACATACAAAGATAGTAAGATAGAACACACTTCCTCTTTCTAATAACGTTCTGTCTAGGTCGTTAGTACTATCAGGATACGTTCTGTGAAACTGTCTAAGCTCAAAGTTTCGTCTTCCTTATCATTGAAAATGCTTGAGAGGAAACTTCAGCTCCAACTTTTGACTATCTTTATCTAGAGTAGAACATTATCTTCCTTTTTTTCTTTCTCTCTCTTTCTCATTGATGTCAGTCTCTCCATTTTACTACATAATTATTTATCTCTATTCTTTTTCTCTCTCCTATTCTCTTTCTTTATCGGTACACCCGATTTTGATGAAATTTTGTATGTATATGCGCATAGTGTTGTTTTACATAATTATGCTTTTTATATTTATTTTTTAATTTTTATAATTTAACTCATATATTTAAGAAAATCCGAAATTTGTGACAAAAAAGTCAAAAAATAAGGTCCACCCACGACTTGCCGATACAGAATTTTTTTTTAGAATTTAGAATGTAGGAAAAATAGTGTTCTACCATATAAAATAAATTTGAAGAAAATTGGTTAAGCGGTTTTGAAGATACAAGCGATTTAGTATAAAATCTCAAAATTGGCACATGAACGTGTATACAATGTGAAACAATCACGAGGAAGTATTATGTCCATAATTGGCAGTGTTTTTTTTTTCTGTCTCACTTTATCTCCCTTTCTCCTTTCTCTCTTATTTCTATCTTTCTCCTCTCTCTCTCTTATTTCTATATTTCTTCGCCCTCTCTCTTTCTTTTTTTTCTCTCACTTTATTTCTTTTTATCCTCTCTCTCTCTTCTTTATCTTTCTCTCTCTCTCTCTCTTCTCTTTCGTCTCTCTCTCTTTTCTTTCTCTATATGTTTTTCTTTCTCTCTATTTATTTATCTCTCTCTTTCTTTTTCAAATCTCTCTCTCTCTCTCTCTCTTCAAATGGAAAATGGAATTTAACGAAAATGGAGCACTTAAATTAAAATGTCACTCGACATCTAACAAAGAGAGGGAAGGAGAGAGAGAGGGGGAGATAAATAAATATACGAGTAATGTGTATGAGAGAGAGAGAGATAAAAGAAGGGGGGGGGGGGGGGTTCCATTGCACAAAGAACGCAAAGTATCCCTTTAGAAACAAAAGAAGATTCTTCATCCCTTAAACCCTGTTTTCCCCCTTATCTTCCAACTCATAAACTTTCTCTTTCCCTCTCTTCCCCTCTGCTTCCTTCCTCCTTATATCTCTTTCCCTCTCCCTCCTTCCTTACTCCTTTCTTCCTTCCTCCCTCTCTCCTTCTCCTCTCACTGTCCTGTTCACCTCAATTATTCATCGCTTAATCCTTACTCTTAATTCCGCTTTCCATTCCCCCAACTCTGGACACTACTCCCTCTCCCTCCCTCTTTCTCCCTCCCTCTCTCTCTCTCTCCCACCCTCTCCTCCTCTCTCTCTCCCACCCTCTCTCTCTCCCACCCTCTCTCTCTCTCCCTCTCTCTCTCCCTCCCTCTCTCCCAATACCTCTAGCCATATCTCGCATCTCCTCAGCCTAGACCACAACAAAGCTAGGCCCACAACAAAGCCAGGCTGGCATTTTCGCTGTTTGCATACAGCTATCTCAGTTCAAAGAGAACTTGGCCGGTCTTCTTTTTCTTCTTCTGTGCACCCTTCCGTATTTACAAACTCCTCGACTTTCTCTTGCAGCTCCTCCTTTTATATGTTTAAAAACTTGACCGCAAATTCTAGTACCTACCTACTTCTCTTTTTATTTTATTTTATTACCTATTTTTTTATTTTTTGGTGGAAGGTAGGAAAAATACTTTTAAGAATGCATTGTTGAACAGTTCCACAACGGTAGAGTATAGCATTTTTTTCTATCGTGATAATGTGTATTTTTATTTAAGATAGCAATGTAAGGTACATAAAACAATAGTAAAATTACAGATTGTAATTTTAGTTTAGCATTGATTTCCTCCACTTCATAATTCATCATCCTCTCTTCTCTCTACTTTCAATTATTCTTACTTCTACTTCTTTATTCGTGGCTTTCTCTTTCTCGTCTTTATACTGTACTCTTTCTCTTTAATTCCACTTTTCATTTTAATTCTCATTTCCTCCACTTCATAAATCATCATCCTCTCTTCTATCTACTTTCGCTATCCATTTCAATTCTTTTTCTTCATTTTTCCTCATGCTTCATTATTCACGATTTTCTCTTTCTCGTCCTTGTACTCTTTCTCTCTAATTCAACTTTTCATTTTGGAACATTGCTTCATTTCAGAACAAATTTCAAAATCCCAGAACACTGAGAGTCCCAACATGTGAGCAATTAATAATGCAACGAGACATCCACAATTAGATTTGTTTCTCTGAAAACCCTTGAGTCCTTGAGGTAGAGTACCGAAATGTACATTTTACAGAACAAAATGGGAATTTTTTTGAGTGGTTCAGAGTTAGAATTGAGAAATTCTTGAATGAAATGCTTGAGTTCGAGTACTGATGTACAATTTACAGAACAAAATAGGAAAATTCTTGAATGGCTCAGGGTTAGAATTGAAATTTCAATTATCAATGCTGCGAGTATGAGGAACACGGAGTTGGATGTGTGTGTGTGTGTGTGTGTGTGTGTGTGTGTGTGTGTGTGTGTGTGTGTGTGTGTGTGTGTGTGTGTGTGTGTGTGGTGTGTGTGTGTGTGAGAGAGAGAGAGAGAGGAGAGAGAGAGAGAGGAGAGAGAGAGAGAGAGAGATAGAGAGAGTGAGAGAGAGATAGTGAGAGTGAGAGAGAGAGAGATAGACAGAGAGAGATAGACAGAGAGAGAGATAGACAGAGAGAGAGATAGACAGAGAGAGTGAGACAGAGAGAGAGATAGACAGAGAGAGTGAGACAGAGAGAGTGAGACAGAGAGAGTGAGACAGACAGAGTGAGAGAGTATTTGTGAAAGGAGAGGTTTAAGAGAAAAGGAAAATGGAATGATAACTTGATCACAAAACAAATATAAATGGAAAAAGTAGTTTCCTTGTGTATCCTGGGAACCAACACATGTGCACCTGAGAACTCTTTACTCGGTTTTGCGTTCTGAAAAAAAAGTCAGTGTTACACAATACTCAATAGGTAGGTATGGAATGTGTAATATACTTGAAAACATGCCTGATATGAATCTCCGTTTTGTACGAGTATGAAACAAGTAGGGGAATATAGATGATTTTAGACTATTTTAGAGGAACTAAAGTTGATGTTGAGAGGAGTAATTTTGAAAAGTGTGTTGAAAATATGGGCACGGAGCGGAGGTTACAAAACATTGATTGCGAATTTATGGCAAGTTGTAATTCATATTGGGTGCGATGATTAATTGTAATATGAAAATTAATTACAAAACAAGTACAAAGAAATTTTGAATTATAGTTAATGGTCATTCATTTCGGCTGTCTTTAGTTGTTTCACGTTACATTTCATTAAAACTTTCCTGTATCTCTGCCTTTCATTAAACATTTCATTAAACATGCCTTTCATTAAACTGCATTTCATTAAAACTTTCATTTGTTACTTGTTTTTGTCCTTGCTTTACCCTACACCTACAGTAGAAGGGGCAGGATGAAGCATGTAAGTTGTCCGATTCACAAACATACCTCTTGTACCTGGGACATCCTGGCTCACAAAGGTTGCAATCCAGAGTTTCACCCATACTACTCATACCAGGGGCCTATTAAGCACTTTACACTTCATACTTGACGAGTTTACACTGCATGATTCAAATTCTGTTCCATAAAGAAACTTTACGAATTGATTTTTAAAGTCATTTGTCAAGTAAACTGCCACACATTTTCATCCATTTTTACTGGTGATTATTTTTTTTTTTTTTTTTTTTTTAATGAACTAGAGAAACTGAGAGAAACAAGATAAATGAATTTAATTTATAATTTTTTTTTTTTTAATTTCATTTGTTTACACTAACGGATGTTTGAGTGACAGTTCAAAGGGAAATCGCAAAGTGACTTGTAAAGTTTAATGAAACGGAAATACACTTTAGCTTTTCGTAACTTATCAAGTATGAAGTGTAAAGTTTTTTATGAAATGAGCCCCTGGACATTTATTTGGGAATGTAAATAGTACATTGTACAAGAGACAATGTATTTACCTCCTAAGGGCAAATGGTACCGTTCTATTTATAATATTTTTATAAATAGAACAGTATTTTTTTATTTATAAATTCAAAAAAAATGAGCGTTGGCAGAAATTTTTATTTACGAGTCTTTTCAAGTCGGTGACTATTTGTAACCCCTTCCCATACTGTTAAGCACTTGACCTATGTGAGATTAGTCACATTTCAAAGTATGCATGAACATGATATATGTCTGTAAGTAGGTAGGTATGTGATATATTTATGCACATTTGTATATTTGTGTATGCATTAGTTTCATCCTATTTAGATTTGCGTCTAGCAATGTGATCCCAGGAAATATGGAGCTGTTGGAAATTTGACACCCTGTACGCAATGGTGTCTATAGCTAATTCTACTACAGGGTGCTTCATAAGTAGTTACAACTTATATGGAGTATGTTGTCTGTGTTCCTACGACTTACTTGGGGAGTAACAGAATCTCCTGGCCAACCGGGGGTACGAACTCCGGACCTGCGAACAGAGCAGAAGTCGCAAAAGTTACACCACAGAGGTTACATCAAAATGTTGTTAACCGAACACAGTGAGTGAGCGAAGCGACTTCACGATGTGAGGTTCTGTTTTAATTTGCATATTGCATAATGGTTTTTCTGTGTGTCTTGTCTGTCTGTCTGTCTGTCCGTGATAACTCTCGAACGGATTCTTAAAAGTTGATGTATACATATTCATTGGGGTCCTAGAATTTTATCTATAGTTTTTGGGCCGAATTAGGCCACTCGGGGCCAAATGGGGGCCGTTTTGGGTAAAATTGAAAACGATTTTTTTTATTGAATAAAGCAAGCCTCTTGAAATAAAGAGGTTATTTTCACCTAAAGAGAGGTAAATTGGGTATTTTACTGTATTTTGGGTGGAAGAGATTGCCAAAGGCAATAACAACGCCCTTTAGTTTAATCCATATTTAATCCATTTATTTTCTGTTTTTCTTTTATATTGTTTTCAATATTCTATATTAATTTGTAATTATCTGTTTGTGCATGTGTCCTTATTCATAAAAGTATATAATAATAATATTTCTCACGACCTCAGTAAGCTTGATTGATAAGGCGGCGCACTTGTAACCTGGAGGTCGGTGGTTCAAGTCCCAGTTTCAGCGTATATTTAGTTTGAATAGTTGTGATATCACAAAAGTGATTAACACAAACATGATAACTATAACTTTTTTAAATAATATTTCTACTTCACTTCTAATACACCCTGTACAAGTTTCTACCTCACAAGAGCAGTGAGGCAAAGAGGTACGTAACGTAAGAATATAAAAGCAGGATCAGCAGAAAAGACGCTCTGAAAATACGAGGATTTCTCACGGTTTCGGAAGGCTTGTGTTCTATTTAGTCAGCGCAATGCTGAAGGAGATGTTTTGAAAGAACAAAGGAAAGCTTAGAAACAAGGGAAAAATACACTGTCAATTATGGACACAATACTTCCTCGTGAATGGTAATCATAATTTTCAACTTTTAACTATCGCTAGAAGCAGGAATTTGTCTGGCTGGGGGACTATAAACAGGGAGTAGACCAGTAGTCTGGCTGGGGGACTATAAACAGGCAGTAGACCAGCATTGACTTGTTTCTGGGGGTCCTTGTCAATTATTTAGCCTCATCCTTGTATAGACAGTGGTAGAAGTGCTGAGTCATTACTCCACTGTCTGGCTACCATCGTTCACGATGACGCCACCCTATGATGAGAAGCAGAGATTTTTTACTGAATCACTTGTATCTAAAAAAGTTCTCAACCAATTGTCTTCAAATTTGATTTCTATGATAAAATACTGTTTTTCCTTTATTATAATCTTTACAAAATATCTGTATCGGAGAGTGGAAGACCTTATTATTGCACTTTTTGGTCCGAATTTTCTCAATTTAACAGACCGACAGACAGACACAAAACGAAAGTTGCTCAGGAGGTTATGAAACGTCCAGAAATATGGATTGGAGTAGTTTTTTTTTTTTACATAAACGAACACAATACTTCCGATTTCTAATATTAGAAATTATCGGAAGGAAAATTAGAAGAATACTCAGAAATCCTGTGAGAAAACACTTTGAAACAGTTGAGAAACTTTGAATTGGTTTTTTTTCTTTGTTTAAGAAATAAGTACGCGGCAAATAGAGAGTTTATTTGCTAACTATTTCTATTTGCTAACTATTTCTTTCTATTGAGAATTCTATCGCAAAAAAGTACCAAGAAAACAAAACGTAATATTAGGTATATTTTTTTAGAGACAACTGCAATATTTTGTGAGGGTTATCCTCCCTAAAAATAGATCATCAATCTAGCACCTACACCTACAGGTACTTACATTATTTAGATTTTAGAAGAAAACAAAGTGAAACTCTAATCTATAGAGAAGCGGACGAAGGGGTTTGCGGTAAACTCCGATGGCAGAGGAGAAACGCTTGCATACGAGTCTGCAACCATTGGGACATTTTCATCTTTACTATTCAAGGTCTAATACTCAACTGACCAAATTTCGTATTGTGCGCATGACACATAATTTTTCTCTTCTCTCTTTTTATAATTTAATATTTCGTTACATAATTTCGTTACATGATTTCGTTACATGATTTCGTTACATAATTTCGTTACATGATTTCGTTACATAATTTCGTCACATAATTTTGGTTATGTGCCAGAGCAAAGACATGAAAATGTCAAAAAAATACCTCATGAGGACAACTGCAAGTGTCGTAGTGCTAGGCCAGATTTTTGGCAGTAATTCTAGGATAACTGGACAGTGTTCCATTCCTGAAATATTGGAGCAGCTCTTTTTCACTTTGGTCCTTCAGCTCATTTTCTTTTTTAATGGTTCTGTTCAAATTTTCTCTTTGTGGTGGAGAAAAGTTTCTCTTCAAACTGTTTAACTGTAGACTGGGTGAAAACTATGTGTAAATAAGTATACAGGGGACTCGCGGAAATAAGTTGGACTCTAGAGAGAGAGTGAGAGTGAGTGAGTGAGAGAGAGAGAGAGAGAGTGAGAGAGAAAAAGTAAGAGACAGAGAAAGTGAGAGAGGGAGAAAGTGAGAGAGGGAGAAAGTAAAAAAAAGATAGAGAATATAGAGATATAAAATTATGTAGGAATCTCTAATTTATAATGAGTGGGAGAATGGGCGAAAGACGAAGAAGAGAGATAAAGAGTTCTCTAAACAAAACAGAACGAGAGAGAGAGAGAGAGAGAGAGAGAGAGAGAGAGAGAGAAGAGAAGAGACAGACCGACAGACAGAGAAGCAAGGTCCAGAAAAAGTTACAGGAAAGTTTCCATTTGAGTGTTTTGAATTTATTTTAGAAAAGGAGGGGACAAGAACAAGAGAACTTTAAATGAGAGAAAGCAGAGAGGAAAGGACAAGGAAGAGAGAGGAGAAGAAGGAGAGAGAGAGAGGAAGGATAAAAAGGCAGAATGTAAGAGAGAAGAAAAAAAACACTACCAATTATGAACACAATACTTCCTCGTGATTGCTTCACATTGTAAACACGTGCCAATTTTGAGATTTTATAGAAAATTACTTGTATCTCCAAAACGGCTCAACCGATTTTCTTCAAATTTGTTTTACATGGTAGAATATCGTTTTTTCTACATTCTAGATTCCACAAAAAATTCTGTATCGGCAAGTCGTGGTCCTTATTTTTTTACTTTTTTGTCCAAAATTTCGGATTTTCTTAAATATCAGAGTCAAATTATAATTAATTTAAAAATAAATATAAATCACTTATGTAAAACAATACTATGCTTATTCTGACAAAATTTCATCGAAATCGGGTGAACCGTTCACGAGATATAAGCGTTTAAGTAAAAAGTTAGTGGTCAGGCGCATGGTCTCTTTCACCCAGAACCGCTGATATGAATTCGATGAATTTAAAATGGGACCATCTACAAAATGTCTCTTAGATGTGTGCAAAATTTCATCAAAATCGGTCGAGTAATTTCCGAGATTTGCGCGTTACAAGGAATCGTTTTAACAGACCGACAGACGGACACAAAACCAAATTTACTCAGTAGGTTATGAAACGTCCAGAAATATGAAAAAAATTGAAATCGGAGCAAAAAAATATTTTTTTTTACAAAAACGAACACAATACTTCCGATTTCTAATATTAGAAATTTCTCGGAAGTAAAAGTACTGCTTGTATTTTGTGAAGGATAAAATTTCACAAAATATGTCTCCTGACATTTTTCAACAAATATTTGTAAACTTTTTCCTCTTTTCTCTCCTGAGTAACAAAATACTTACCTTCTAACCGTGATCAACTTTCAGCGTAGATTTAGTAAAGCGAGTTTGAGTAGTTGTGATATTTCGAAAGTGATTAACACAAATATGATAACTTATTACCGAGCAAGGCTCCAGACCACTTGACCATCTAAATGTGTGTTTGTGTGCGTTTGAGCGTGTACAGTACAGAGAGTGTATGTGTACTGTGCGTGTACTTTGTATACATATGTGTATACTGTGTGTATGTGTGTGTGTGTGTGTGTGTGTGTGTGTGTGTGTGTGTATGTGTGTGTGCACTGTAGAATACACGCGTGATAGCCTGAACAATGGAGCTTCATGGTTCATCGAGCTTATAGCATGTGTTATAGAACAGCGTATTTGTATTCGATAGATGACTGTGTCCTTACTCCTCCTCATTGATGTAATATCTATGTACCTTGTACTCATTGACACTACACCATATCCCTATTGTAGGTAAATTATGTTGTTGACATAATCTTTGTTATCTATATGTACGGAGTAGTTCGTTTTGAGGCCATTTCGCGTGGCAGAAGCCATGACTGATCAATATGAAGGAACCTATGTTGCTTATGTACCTATCTAATTATTATATGGTTTCTTTGTGTTAATCTCTCATCTCATCTCTCACCGACCTCAGTAGCTTGGTCGATAAGGCGACGGACTTGTAACCTGGAGGTCAGTGATTCAAGTACCGGTTTCACAGTAGATTTAGTAAGGCGAGTTTGAGTATTTGTGATATCACGAAAGTGATTAACACAAATATGATAACTTTTTAACTTTATTCTCATCTAGTTAGGTAGCTCAGCACTATGAAAGTCCTGATTTCCTAAGAAAAATAAAATTTCCTTCTTGTAAAACTGCCGATGTTCGCTATCCATACACAGTTAGCTTTTTAATATTGTCCAGGGACATTATGAAAAATGAGAAAGAAAAAAAAGGAAAGAAGGAGAGAAAGAGAGAAAGAGAGAGATAATCACCTACTGGACATGAAATATGAGAAAGAAGAAGGGGAGAGAGAGAGAGAGAGATAATCATCTTGTGAAAAAGAAGAAGGAGAGAGATAGAAAAAAAGAGAGTGAGAAGAAGAGAGTTTTAAATAATAGGAAGCACAGAAAAAACTTTGATGAAAAATACAGAGGCATAGTTTGAAAAATGTTTAGTCATGCCTTTATAGAATGACATGCAAAAAATTTACCTTTTTGACATGCAAAAAATTGTTCGCCACAGAACAATAATAGGAGTATGATGAGGAGGAGGACAGGGAGGTGGAGGAGGTGGAGGAGGAAGAGGAGGAGGAGGAGGAAGAGTAGGAGGAAGAGGAGGAGGAGAAGCAGGAGAAGGAGGATGAGGAGGAGGAGGAGAAGAAGGAGAAAGAAGAGGAGGATAAGAAGGAGAAGGAAGAGAAGGAAAAGGAGGAGAAAGAAGAGGAGGATAGGAAGGAGAAGGAGGAGGAGAAAGAGGAGAAAGCAGAGGAGGATAGGAAGGAGAAGGAGGAGGAGAAAGAGGAGAAAGCAGAGGAGGATAGGAAGGAGAAGGAGGAGGAGAAAGAGGAGAAAGCAGAGGAGGATAGGAAGGAGAAGGAGGAGGAGAAAGAGGAGAAAGCAGAGGAGGATAGGAAGGAGAAGGAGGAGGAGAAAGAGGAGAAAGCAGAGGAGGATAGGAAGGAGAAGGAGGAGGAGAAAGAGGAGAAAGCAGAGGAGGATAGGAAGGAGAAGGAGGAGGAGAAAGAGGAGAAAGCAGAGGAGGATAGGAAGGAGAAGGAGGAGGAGAAAGAGGAGAAAGCAGAGGAGGATAGGAAGGAGAAGGAGGAGGAGAAAGAGGAGAAAGCAGAGGAGGATAGGAAGGAGAAGGAAGAGGAGTAGGAGGAGGAAGAGGAGGAGGAGAATGAAGAAACATAAAAGAATTACCGAAAAGATAATGTTACTAATAGAAGAAGAAAAAAAAATAACACAAATAGGGAGAGAAGGATAAAAAAGGAGAAATAAAGAGAGAGGGAGTAGAACAGGAGGAGAAGGATTCAAAAGAGAAAAGGACAAGAACCAGAAGAAGAAGAAGAAGAGGGAAAGATATAAAATGAACTTTTTTATAATTCTTGCGAAAATTTGTAAAATCCAGGCCAATAATACAACAGTAAAGTTATTGTACTTTTCAAGCCAGAGAGAGATATTATAGCCAAGTCAGTGGCGACGAAAAGAAAAGGCTTATAAATTGTAATGAAGTTCAATTTATTATTCTTCAGATTTAGGTAAACACATGCTTTCCATATTGTCAATCAAATATTGACGAAAACATACTTATTGAAATTTTTCAATCATATTTTTCTTAATCACTTTCGTGATGTCACATCTACTTTTTATATCTATTTATCTTAGCAGAAATCTTAAATCTCTACTAAATTTATTATTATCTTACAACTTGCAACCACCATCATCGAAACATCTACTTCTGACATCCATAAGTAGAATGTGAATCACCGACCTCCAGAGGTTACAAGCCGCTTTATCGATTAAGGTACTGTCAACAGCTCGGTCAACATACCTATTTTATTATAATTATAAATATATAAAAAAACAGTTTTATTTCTTTTAAAATGGTCGATGGCCGCTATTTTATTTTGTGTGTCGAAAATGTCACAGTTTATTTTGTAAATTTACCACTGATACTGTCACAGGGAGTTGTAGGTACCTTCAAACAAAATTACATTTCTAACATAAAGTTAACAATATTATTGAACTTCCATCTACTAACATTCACAGCCGCCACTGGCGTCCTCATAATGGCGGTCATTAGCCTCAGTAGGTACGGCCGACGATAAGTCCACATGACAAATGAGAAAAACAAGACTAATGAAAAAAGGGAAAAGTTGAGAGAAAATTACCTCCCTCGTCTCTTAATAAATCCCTCTCTTCCATGGCTTTAATCCCCCAACCCAATCACTTTGAAAAATTTCCCCCTCCTTTAACAAAAAAAAAGGAAAAGAGAACTTTATTTCAAAAATAGAAAATGATGATTTGATGAAACTATACAAATATGGATTTAACGAAAAGAATAATTCCAAGATCTTTATACATGTCTCTAAGGTTTACTTTTCTTAATTTGGGTTTAACGTCTCTTTCAACTGCTTCGTCATATCTAAACGGGGTTTTACCCTCCATTCGCTGTGGAAATTCACAAAACAGCTACTCAAATTAACCTCACCCAGCGTGATTGGGGCTGGGTAGAAACAGCACCACGAGGGTGCGAATTTGAATGGTCACCCATCCAAGTCCTAGCCTTGCTTGACATTGCTTATCTTCAGTTACTTAAATTGAAGTATTCAACGTTCCATCCCTCGACGGAGACGCTAAGGCACGAATTATGAAATAGGATTTGTTAATCTTAGTGGACACTATCCCTTAACTTTCACCTTGACAACAACTGTTGAGGTCATAGATAAGGCGGGTTTTGTAGCTGTATATTAGCTCTGTGGCGTAACGGATCTGTAGCCAGCCTTGGTGACGGAAAATCTTATTTCAGAATACCTATTGGTCAGCTGATAAAATCTGGGTCTCGAGACTCGGATTTACTAATCCTGTTTCATAATATGGCCCTAACTTTTGTCCTACTGATGAGAGTGTCTAAAGATACTAAAAACAATACTTTCCTTTCTATAGGATAAGGAAAGTAAAAAGGTCGAAACATATTGAAGAAATAAAATAAAATTTCAGAAGGAACAGCAAAAAGCGGAGGAATGGGATTCAGAAAAGACAACAGGACCAACCGTTGTAATGGATTTTTTTTCTGTGAGTCAGCATTACGAGGAATAAAAAGAGAGAGAGATTGAAGAAGGGATAGATAGAGAGAGAGGGAGGGAGAGAGAGAGAGAAAGAGAGAGGGAGGAGAGAGAGAGAAAAAAAAGGGAGAGAGAGAGACTCGGTATTATCAGTTTTTAACAGAGAAAGATAAAAAAAGAATTGCAAGTAGAAGGAGAGGAGAGAGAAATAAGAGATAGAGTAAAGAGAGAAAGGGTAAAATGAGATGTGGAAAAAGAGAGAAGAAGAGGAAGACAGAGGGAGAAGAAATATCATTTTTCGAAGCCTTTGTATCTTGCATTCTGCTATTTTTTCTAATATTCCCCGGGTTTCACTATCTATCTATGTCAGCCTTTCTGATTCTCTGTTACAAAGAGGGCAGCGCTTTCTCTTTGAAATTACTCTCTGAAAATTATATTCCAATATCTCTAACTAGAATCAGCCTCTAAAGGGAGTTTTCTCTAAAATGAGTTATCTGATATTTTTTTTTGGTTTAACGTCGATCTGAACTGCATGATAGCTTGTTGTACATATACGTTGCAAAGAGGTATAGTAGTAGCGTGTGAGTTAGAGCAGAATAACAGTCAATTCCACTGAGAGCATGTAATATGTATTTCATCAGTGTGCTGCAAGTGCATAATATATGAACTGAAGCACCATACGCCAATCGTGTGTTTAATTAACCTCACTAAGTGAGTTTCTGTTTTATCTTGGGTACTGGACGATTTGGCGTTCGTTTGTCTGTATGTATGTATGTCTGTCTCATCCGCGATTACTCTCGACCAGATTATTCAAATTTGTTGAAATTTAGTATACATGTTCATTGGGGTCTTAAAATTTTACCTTTAGTTTTTTATAGATGTCCTAACTAAATGCCTGGGTTATTGCCTATGGCAATCTCTTCCACCCAACCCTTACCATACTGCATGCTGGAATGGTTGCCCCAAAGTTGCCTAACAAACTGGACTGATGCTGTTTATAAAAGGAATAGAGAGGCGATTGAGCAGAGAGGGTGCTAGAGGGGAGGGGTGTACATGTTACCCCAGCGAAAAACTCCGTACTATAAACATGCCTCCACTATTTATGGGGACATTGGTTAGAGACGAGTGGTGTGGGGGAATCCTATATGGAGGCAATATGGAGGAGAATGAGTGAGGAGGGGAGAGTGAACTTATTACATGAATTATATGCTGCATGAATATAGGTGGAAGGAGACACGCAGTGGAATTGGTTATTTCGACAGAAGAGGAGGAAGAGGTGTTGGAGGAGGAGGAGGAGGTATATAAGGGTGAGGAGAAAGAGGGGAAGGAGGAGAAATAGGAGGAGAAGGAGAAAGAGGAAGAGGAAGAGGAAGAGGAAGAGGAAGAGGAAGAGGAAGAGGAAGAGGAAGAGGAAGAGGAAGAAGAGGAACAGGAGAAAGAGAAGGATGAGGAGAAGATGGAAGAGGAGAAGAAAGAGAAGGAAAAAGAAGAGCATTATGAGAAAGAAGAGGATGAAAAGAAGGAGAATAAGGAAGAAAAGAACAAGAAGTGGTTATTTTGAGGAGAGATGAAGAGGAGGTGAAAGAACAAGGGGTGTGAGAGAAAATGAAGCAGGGTCAAGAAAAGAAGAAAGATAATAAAAAAAGAAGGATAAGGTAAAAAGACGGAGGAGGAGGACAAGGGTGGAAGGTGAAGAAGAAGGAGGAGGAGGAGGAAGTAGAGAAAGTGGAAGTAGGAAAGGGATGTAAAAAAAAGAGAGGAAGAAAGGTTGAGAACGTGGACAAGATGGAGGTAGAAGAGGAGGTGATTGTGGGAGTGGTGGAGGTTATTGGGGTGGTGGAGGTACATAACACGATCATATAGTAGGTACAGCATGAACCGCGGGTGGTATCAGCGTGCCTATAGTAAAAGATGGGCGCTATTTTTATCAGCAGTCCATAGTGAATAGAGGTAGAGAAGCAACAACGTAGAGAGAGAAACGTCGAGAGATAGAGAGCGAGATATGAGGGAGGGAAGAAGAGGCAGAGAGAAAGGGATATAAAAAAAGAAAGAAAAAGAGTGAGAAGAAGAGAGAGAGAGAGAGAGAGAGAGAATAGAAGGATGGAGGATGGAGGAAAAGACAGACTGAAAGGGATAAAGGAGAGAGAGATAAAAATAGAAAAAGAGAGCGAGAGATAGAGAGATAGAGAAAGAGAGAGAGGGAGGGAGAGCGAGAGAAAGAGAGAGAGAAATGATGACAGAGAGAGAATGGGGTATGAAGAAAGGGAGAAAGAGAGGGAACGAGAAAGGAGGAGATAAATAGAAGGAGAGTGTTGCGGCAGCATCTGTAAACTCATCATGTTGTGATAGTGCTGTACGCAATACAATATGTTCCGTGTAATATAGTGGAGACCACAACATAAATAGCAATACTCTTTAGGTAGATGTGTGGTATTGTGTGGTGTTTATCAGTTCTCTTTGATCGAGAGCGATCAATTAAAAAAATATACATATAAAAGATATAATTAGGTATTTTATACTATAAGATAAAGGTAGTCTAACTGGGGGCGCGGACGTTAAACAGGGAGAAAACCATCTCGCTAGAAGACTACAGATAGAGAACAGACAAGCCAACCTGTTCAAGCCAATGTTTTATATAAAATCCAGAAAAAAACACAATAATTCCGATTTCTAAAATTAGAAACTCATCGGAAGTAAAAATATTGAAAAATAAATAAATATTTAATTAAGAAGAAAATACTAATGTCCTAACTAAAGGGCTAGCCGACCTCCGTGGCTCAGTGGTTACTGACCCGGAGGTTGCGGGTTCGAATCCCGGTCGGAGCGGAAATTTCTGACCGAAATTTTCTGTTTCCGGAATGGCATGGATGCAGTGCCGGATTAAGGCTGCGCGGGGCCCTTGGCAATTTCAAGGCGCGGGGCCCCAAAATTGTACCGAGTTTATTCTAAAATACTATTTTTAGAACCTTGAAATCGAAGCAAAGTGTCCTGAGCACCAATCCATAATAGTATCCAAAACGACGTTTATAACACCAAAGGCAACATTTTTTCCCGAATAATAGTAGAAATATCTAAATATGTATTATGAAAAGAATATGTGTAGAAAGATGTCATTAGGTAAGATGTGTAGAAAGTAGATCATCGATTACTATGAAGATTTTATCGCTAGTATTGAATGCTATTTTTTTAAGGTAACTTTCCAAATTAATTCCAAACAATCAAAAGGCGCTTTTGCCCAAATGATGCCCAAATGCCCAAAGATTTTTTTTTTCTTTTAATGGTACTAGAATTGCATGTCTTGAAAAACAATCCAAACCATCAAGATAAATAAATTTGACGGTGCCGCAGGCGAAATTTTGGCAAAGTTATGGGGTAAAGTACTCGGAAAATAGATAGAAAAAGATATCTTGAAAAATTCATTAAAAGCGCCGCAGGCGGCTATAATGTAGATCATTGGTTAAGATGTCGATAAATCCGATCAAAAGTTTGTTAGCAGAGATTACCAAAGGCGATAATCACGTCCTTTATCAATATTATTCTTTTCAAATACGAGTAATTATATTATATTATATAAAGAGCCGCATGTAATAGGTATCTAAAGATCTACCTATTTTCATATATGTGGTCCATTTTAAGGGGGTCCCGTGGTTTTTCTTTTAACATTTTGCTCAACTGGTTGTGATTTTATTTAATATTAAAATCCAGAAAAACCGAGTTAAAGGTCATTCAAACACTTATAATTTATGTAAGCTGCCCGAAAGGCGGGGCCCCCAAAATCGCGGGGAACTTGGCATCTAACAAATCTGACATATTGGTAGGTAATCCGTTAATTTCTATGTGGTTGATCATTGTTTATTCAAGGAATAGATAATAATAGGGAGCCCCGCGCTTTTCTTTCAATTTATGTACTTTGTTGTCAGTGTGTTTTTTTCACTTTTATTTCTTCTTCTTCTTACTCATTATTCAAAAGTACCTAGTGTAAGCTTTTAAAAAATCCATAATACCTAGTGTAAGCTTTTAAAACAACTCATAATATCTAGTGTAAGCTGCTCAAGCGCGGGGCCCCCTAAAGCGCGGGGCCCTTGGCATCTGCCAAATCCGCCATATGGGTAATCCGGCACTGCATGGATGTAAAGGTAAAGTGCCCTGAAAAGCGGTTCCGGGGCACACTTACCTTTAAAAAAAAAGAAAAAAAAAAGCTTATTCCCTGAGGCAATCTGTTCCACCGAACCCTTTAATTGTTTAGGTAGACCTTTCCTTACCTAGTCAATACCAACCTAACCAATACATTAAAATTAAAAAAAATTTAAATTTAGAAATAAACTCTGCATAATACGCTAATTCCTGGACATTACCATCAGGTTCTTCTACATTATTATACACAATACATATATTTTGACTACCCGGGTTAGGTGGTAGAAAATGCTTTGAGCATTAACCTCGCCTGGTGGTTACCTTCCACTAAAGAGTTTTTTTTAAAGTTATCATACATGTGTTAATCACTTTCGCAATGTCACATCTACTCAAACTTGCTTTATTAAATCTTTGCTGAAACCGGGACTTGAACCATCGACCTCCAGGTTACAAGTCCGCCGCCTTATCGATGAAGCTACTGAGGTCGGTTATAAATCAAAAAATGTACAATAATTCTGAAAATAAAGGAGGCTCTTAGTAATGCTGCGCTACCCAAAAAAATTGTAAGGAGGCATTGTGCTTCATCACTAATGCTAAGCTCCACTAAAGAGTGTTATTATTATTCTAGATTTTTGAGTCAACCTGTACACTCTTAGGAGCTAATACCCAAACAACGCCTGTATCCCACATGAGACATTTCATTGTTGATGTTCTGTTTCCACAAAAAGTCCAGGATAGTTTCCAAAGCCATTCCTAACACCCTCAGAGATGCTGGGTTTAAATTTTCATTAAATTTAATGAAAAAGGCTTTTCCGCCTGGACTCCTCATTTGCATATTCGTTAAAGGCTGCGTGTTCAGTCCAGATAACAAGGGAAAGGGGCTAGTGGGTATGCAATTTCTAAAGTTTAGGACTTTAGAGCTTTAGACAAAGTTTAGATAAAAAAATGCACTTTCATCCTAAAATGGACATTGTTTTCGAGGAATTAGCACGTTTCGTACGTCTGAATTCCTTGAAATGCACGTCCAAATGCACTTTAATATAACACGGGAGATGTTTCACACTAATTTTAATTTCAAGTTACAGAAATTACACAGAAAAACGTAGAACAGTTCTAAATTTATGTAAAACTATAAAAAGCAAAGCCAGCGTCGATGGCGCGTTGAATGCACCGGTTCTCGTAGGATCACCGAAATGAAGCAATGTCCAGCGAGGTGAAGACTTTGTGATGTTGGCATTCCGGCCAAGCCCAGCCTGGGTGAGGTTAATGTGGGTAGCAGGTTTGTGAATTTCCTGCGAATGGAGGGTAACACCTCCGTCGTGATATGACCATGCCGTTGAAAGCGATGTTTTAAATCCAAATGAAAAAAAAAACAGCAAAATGTACAACAGTTATGTACGTATTTATGTAACTACCATGACAATCAAATTTGTATGTACATACTGGTACATATTATGTGCTAAGACAATTTTTCAAAAAAGTTAGCAAACTAAAGACAGCCCATGTAAATAACAAAAACTCGTGTACGTGTCCTCAAACTTATATTTACATGTACTACCCTATTACTGCTATTATTATTTATTTTTTTAAAGAATTTACGAGTGCAAACACTCATTATACATAATGTTCGGAACATAAAAAATAAAAAAGTATAAAATTAGTATAGAAAAAATTCAAATAGCTTTAAAAAATACTAGCCAACCATTAAGCGCGCAACATAAAAGGTAACAGATCCCTAAAATTAGGAAAAACACCAATTTTATTAAGATGTATTTCTACTGTTCTCAATAAAAGTGCAAAATTAGACACAAAAAACATCACATAGGTACACAACAAAATGGACACAGAAGGAGCCCAGAATAATGGTTCTGGGCATCCAAAGGGTTTCAATTCCCGTTTTACCAACCACTAAGGACATATACAACATGGTCTAAGAAAGTAAGCAAGTATAATGTTCTTATATTATTACCTACCAAAAGCCGCAAAAAACTCGCACTAAACAAAAAGCGCTCGAAACCCCTCCCCTTCAACCCACCCTCGGAGAGAGCTTTCAAAATACCTCAAAAGGATTACTGCCAAAATTGTACTTTACATGGCACGTAGAACATAAATGTCAAAGCTTAACTTTCAAGTACCGGGATAATGTTTAACAAGCTGGTACTGGTACCTGTAAGGAGAGAGTCCTCTTCTCCTCTTTTTTTTTCTTTTACTCTTCCTCTCTTTCTTTCTCTCTTCTTTTTTATTCTACTCTCCCTTCTTTTCTTTTCTTTTCTCTCCCTCTCTTTTCTTGCATTTTCCCTTCTTTATTATACCTTTTTTCTTTCTTTTGCTAATCCTCTCTCTCCTTCTTTCTTTTTCACCTATCCATCTCATTCTTTTTCTCTCTTCTTTCTTTATTCTACTCCACTCCTTTTCTTTCACTCTTCTTTCTTCATTCTCTTTCTCCCTCTCTTTCTTTCTCTTTTAAATCTCCCCTTCTCCCTTCTTAATCTCTTCTTTTTCTTTGTTCTACTCTCCCTCTCTTTCTTTCTCTCTCTTTTCTTTATTCTACTCTCCCTCTCTTTCTTTCTCTCTCCCTTCCTTTATTCTACTCTCCCTCTCTTTATTTCTCTCTCTTTTCTTTATTCTACTCTCCCTCTCTTTCTTTCTCTCTCCTTCCTTTATTCTACTCTCCCTCTCTTTCTTTTTCTCCTTCCTTTAATCTACTCTCCCTCTCTTTATTTCTCTCTCCTTCCTTTATTCTACTCTCCTCTCTTTATTTTTCTCTCCTTCCTTTATTCTACTCTCCCTCTCTTTCTTTCTCTCTCCTTCCTTTATTCTACTCTCCCTCTCTTTCTTTCTCTCTCCTTCCTTTATTCTACTCTCCCTCCTCTTTCTTTCTCTCTCCTTCCTTTATTCTACTACTCCCTCTCTTTCTTTCCCCTCTCCTTCCTTTATTCTACTCTCCCTCTCTTTCTTTCTCTCTCCTTCCTTTATTCTACCTCCCTCTCTTTCTTTTTCCCTCTCCTTCCTTTATTCTACTCTCCCTCTCTTTCTTTCTCTCTCCTTCCTTTATTCTACTCTCCCTCTCTTTCTTTCTCTCTCCTTCCTTTATTCTACTCTCCCCTCTTTTTCTTTCTCTCTTCTTTATTCTACTCTCCCTCTCTTTCTTTCTCTCTCCTTCCTTTATTCTACTCTCCCTCTCTTTCTTTCTTTTATTCTACTCTCCCTCTCTTTCTTTCTCTATTCTACTCTCTCTCACCTTCTTTCCCTCTTCTTTCTTTATTCTACTCTCCCTCTCTTTCTTTCACTCTCCTTTCTTTATTATACCTCTTTTTCTTTCTTTTTGTAATCCCCTTCTCCTTCCTTTATTCTACTCTCCCTCTCTTTCTTTCTCTCTCCTTCCTTTATTCTACTCTCCCTCTCTTTCTTTCTCTCTTCTTTCTTTATTCTACTCCCCCTCTTTTTCTTTCACTCTTTTTTCTTTATTCTATCTCCCTCTCCTTTTTTTCTCTCTTCTTTCTTTATTCTACTCTCCCTCTCCTTTTTTCTCTCTTCTTTCTTTATTCTACTCTCCCTCTCTTTCTTTCTCTATTCTACTCTCTCTCACCTTCTTTCTCTCTTCTTTCTTTATTCTACTCTCCCTCTCTTTCTTTCACTCTCCTTTCTTTATTATACCTCTTTTTCTTTCTTTTTGTAATCCCCTTCTCCTTCCTTTATTCTACTCTCCCTCTCTTTCTTTCTCTCTCCTTCCTTTATTCTACTCTCCCTCTCTTTTCTTTCTCTCTTCTTTCTTTATTCTACTCCCCCTCCTTTTTCTTTCACTCTTTTTTCTTTATTCTATTCTGCCTCTCTTTCTTTCTTTTTTGTAATGCCTTTCTCCTTCTTAATCTCTTCTTTCTTTATTCTACTCTCCCTCTCTTTCAACATAACATAACCGTGCATTTTTTTTTCATTTATTTTTAGTGTTTCACAGCTTTTAGTATTTCGTAGTCTTCAAACGGCAGCAAATGTAAACGCTTATGGTCTGTGTTGCAGTTTGCCCATCCCGTAGTATGTCTCCCCTCCGATGGTTTCATTTAGCGATATAGTTTCATTTAGCGTACCAAAAGGTGTCCCTTAAAAACAACTGAAACCAAATAATAAAATTACAAACTTTTGTCGGCTTCAGGGTTCGACCCATTGACCTCCGCAAGGTAAGCGAGTATCTTACAACTAAGCGAAGATACTATCTTAGAGTATCTCTTACTTTGTTCCATATGTAATATCAACTTAGGAGTCCACCATTCAAAAGAAATAGCGCCATCAATATGTCCAAAGGCAATAGCTAATATACATAGGTCATATGCACAATAACTTGTAATTACACAAACATACATAGGTCAGTACACAAATACATACTACATAATAATATATTACATACATAGGTCAGCTCCAGAGGAGAGCTTCACGTAACGGAGGACATAGGTCACACCGTGTCACACATTAGCCTGAGGCTGTGAGATGTCTAACCAGTCAAACATGCAGATAAATAGCCATGTTATAAATCAATACAGGGTGGTGGGATCCGTAGTAGCAGAGACCACCCAATCCACCAAAATAATTGCTAGGGAACTCCTTATTAGTTTAACCACCAACCTCTGTAGCTTGATCGATGAGGCGGCGCGGCGGCTTGTACGTATTCTGGAGGTCGGTGGTTCAAGTGTCCCAGTTTCAGCGTAGATTTAGTAGAGCGAGTTTGAGTAGTTGTGATACACAAATATTATAACTTTTTTTTATTTAGAAATTTACATTTCAAAACCTAAAATTTTCTTTTGACTTTGTTTAAAGTTTTAACAGTTATGTAAGTAAGGATCTCTTGTAAAATGGGTATCTAACATCAACTCATAAAATAAATATACTATGTTCTTTTTAGAAACGATTAGAGGACATACTTTGTGCACTATATTCGTCACTATTGACAGTTTGACTTTCATTTAGATCTAGAGGATGTGCCTAGTGCACTTTCTTTCATTTTACAATTTAGATCTAGAGGATGTGCCTAGTGCACTTTCTTTCATTTTACAATTCAGATCTAGAGGATATGCCTAGTGCACTTTCTTTCATTTTACAATTCAGATCTAGAGGATGTGCCTAGTGCACTTTCTTTCATTTTACAATTTAGATCTAGAGGATGTGCCTAGTGCACTTTCTTTCATTTTACAATTCAGATCTAGAGGATATGCCTAGTGCACTTTCTTTCATTTTACAATTCAGATCTAGATGATATGCCTAGATTGCCTAGTGCACTTTCTTTCATTTTACAATTCAGATCTAGAGGATGTGCCTAGTGCACTTTCTTTCATTTTACAATTCAGATCTAGAGGATATGCCTAGTGCACTTTCTTTCATTTTACAATTCAGATCTAGATGATATGCCTAGATTGCCTAGTGCACTTTCTTTCATTTTACAATTCAGATCTAGAGGATGTGCCTAGTGCACTTTCTTTCATTTTACAATTCAGATCTAGAGGATATGCCTAGTGCACTTTCTTTCATTTTACAATTCAGATCTAGAGGATGTGCCTAGTACACTTTCTTTCATTTAACAATTCAGATCTAGAGGATGTGCCTAGTGCACTTTCTTTCATTTAACAATTCAGATCTAGAGGATGTGCCTAGTACACTTTCTTTCATTTTACAATTCAGATCTAGAGGATGTGCCTAGTGCACTTTCTTTCATTTTACAATTCAGATCTCTAGAGCATGTGCCTTGTGCACTTTCTTTTATTTTACAATTCAGATCTAGAGGATGTGCCTAGTGCACTTTCTTTTATTTTACAATTCAGATCTAGAGGATATGCCTAGTGCACTTTCTTTCATTTTACAATTCAGATCTAGAGGATGTGCCTTGTGCACTTTCTTTCATTTTACAATTTAGATATAGAGTATTTGCCTTGTGCACATTTTTCTTACCAAAATGTGTTTCACTTAATTAGTTTCCTCAGTAGCTGTCACAAGAATCGGAGAACATTTAAAAAGGGGTTCGAAACGTTGTAACAAAGTGATCATAATGTATAATACAAAAACATGTGATCACACAAAAGTGATCACAGGGTATAATACAAAAAGACGTGATCACACAAAAGTGATCACACGGTATAATACAAAAACCTACATACACATTACATTGTAAGTTATATCGTGCATAACATCAGTTAGTTACATACCTAGTTGTTCAATGTTTACTGCACGATAATACCCGATAATCTCTGATCTCATCGCACTCCCTCACTACGATTCCTCATTGATACCTTTCTTAGGATTGCAAACAGTGCATGCTGCACTTTGATCGCAAAAAGCGCTGATTATTCAAATGAGATATACTGGTCGGTAATTTATTCTTCTTCTTTTTTTTTTATATTATTAAACAATATCACAGATGTCAGTAGATTGATCGATAAGGCGGCGGACTTGTAACCTAGAGGTTCAAGTCCCGGTTTCAGCGTGTATTTAGTGAAACGAGAATGAGTAGTTGTGATAACAATGAGTAGTTCAAATCTCAATATCGTCTATTAATTTTGCTCTTTAAGATCCTGAGTTGTAAAAATGGAAGCATTTTGTGTTTCCGCCACTGGTTGTCACGTTTCCATAGTCTTGTCACAGCTCCCCCGGGACTGGTGCCCCGCACATCATCCTCTATTCCAGACACGGATGTCAAGTAGGGGAGGGGGTGTTATTGTGCCCAACTCACGGGGGACTTGTTATGTCTCCCAAAATTATCGTCAAGCTCCGTTGTCTCCCACTCTCCCTCTCACTTCCCCCTCACTTTCTCTATCTCTCCCATTTTTTTCTCTCTCTTCCCTGAATCTTACTCTCTCACTCTTTTATCTTTTTCTCTCTCTCTACCTCTCCTAATGTCTCCATCTCTACCACTGTCCCTCTCTCTCTCCGCTGACTATTTCTCTTTCTCTCCCTCCCTCTCTCCTTCTCTCCTCTCTTTCTCTCACTCAAACTCTCTCCCCCATCCTCGCCACCTGAAATCTCACCCTACACCCTACCCTCTTGCCCTCTCTCTCTCTCTATTTATTTTCTTATCTCGTTCCTAATTCTTATCCCCCGGGTTGTGCCTTCTGAAATTCAGTTTCTCGAATTTGAATTCAAACTGTGCGATGCATTTCTTATTTCTTAAAGACACGTGAGGGTAGATGCATGGGAGTGGGAGGGGAGGGAGAAGAGGGATGAGTGGTGGTGTGGAGTTAGAGATTTGAGGGTGGAGGTGATGGAAACGTGAATCATAGAAATCTTCAGGTGGAGGAGAAGAAATGAGGGAGGGAAAGATGGAGTGAGGGAGGAAGGGAGGAAGGGTAGCGAATTGAGAGAGAGAAGGGATGAGAATGATTAGAGGCTGAGGTTAGAAAGGGTGTGGAGAGAGAGTGAGAGAGAGAGGGGGGAAAGAGAGGAAAGACAAAGCATATATAAAAGAGAAGGAGAAGTAACATGAGAGAAAAGAGAGAGAGAGAGAGAAGAAATGGAGAGATACAGTGGTAGAAGAGATAAAGGGGGTAGGGACGAGAGAAAAGGGAGAGGGGGAGAGAGAGAAAAAGGGAGAGAGAGAGAGAGATAGAGAGAGAGGAAGAACCCTCATAAGATACTATCTTTATCTCAAAGGAGGCGCATGTAATGCAACAAGACGCAAGCACGAACACACAAATTTAAATATAAATGTAATATTCCATGTCAAATAAAGTACCATGTCATAATCTGCTTACCACTTTCCATGCTGAACTGAACATCAGTTGTCGGTAGTTCTGCGAACGCCAAGTTCTGTTTCGCACTATGAAAAATAGTTGCGTTCCCCTACGGTGTAATCAAATTTAATTTTTTTTTATCAAACCCGGGACCTTCCGCATGGCAAGCTAATGCCTTTCACGACTGAGCTAATCGAGCCAGAAAGAAACAAATGTTTTATTAATAACAATGAAACAAGTATGCTGTCAGCATTTTCCTTGATTTTCTTTTAAGGAATTTTCTTGATGTCTTACAATGACATTCTGAAGAAAGCACTCAACTTATAATAACTAGATCTTCATAATTAATATCCTGCTTCATCATTCTCCATCTATACTTGACAATTATTCACCCAATAAAATTATCTCTCTCATCTTCTTTCCTATCTCCTCATTTTCCCACTCTCGAGTTTTATATTCTCACCAGCTCCACGATTTCCTTTTGATGTTCTTACCCCGGACGAGTTTTATCTGCATACGAAACGAGAGACACTTCATTATGCGGTTGTCAAAGTTATCAGTCGACGAGACAGAATCAAAGGAGTCTGAAATTATGTCAGAGAAATTATGCAGTAGACTCACGTACTGGGATTTTGTGTGATTATGCTGTTATATTCTTATACAGGGCTCGTCTTGGATTATAAACTCTTCTTTTACTCTGTCTTATCCCGCTTGAGTAGGGTTGTTCAACCTCATTGTTGAGGTTGGTTGGTATTGGCACACATTTTTTTACGACTGGATGCCTTTCTAACGCCAACGATTCTATTTGATTTAACGTCCTGGATTAGGACGGGGGTTTTACCCTCCATTCTCTGGGAATCGTACCAGCTACACACATTAACCTCACCCAGCCTGGGTAGGACCGGAAGAAAACTATTTATTTTGTTTACAGACGGACAGACAGACGGAGGAAAAATAATGTGTGTACCTTTTTGCATGTTAGTCAGAAAGAGGAAATAGTTCACACGCTGTGCCGGACCCTGTATAATGCACTCTTCTTTGTGCATCTCCTTGTGCATTATGCAATTATAATGGAGATTGTATGGGCTTTATATTACAGACATTTACATAGTTATTACACTCTTTACCCCAGGTGTAATTAGTGTTGAGAAGATAGTCATAAATACCGTATGGTTTGTTGTAACATCACAACGTTCAGATAACATGCCTCACAACTATTGTTGATATGCTGGTCGTTAAAAGTAACACATCTTATTTTATACAGCCCGATTAACTCAGTGAATAAATACTCGCTTACTATCTAGGTTGGAACCCCAGAACCTTTGTAAATTTCTATTAGATTTTAAAAATTTGTATTAAAATGTCGCTACAGTTCTTTGTAAGGGACATTTGACCAAGGAACTACATAATGGGAAGTATTGTGTCACTTCTCGCCCATCTAGCATTTCCGGCCCTACCCATGCTGGATGAGGTTAATGTGGGTAGCTGGTACGATTCCCAGCAATCGCAGGGTAAAAACCCCGTCCTGACAACCAATCAGGACTTTATAATTACAACCAAATAGAATCAACTGATCACTGATAGATCTAAATAGAGTTGGGTGTGATAATTGGTTCTTCGTTTGTGGAGCTACAACAACCAGTCTTAAAAAAATCATTAGTCTTTAAAAAAAAAAAAAATATATATATATATATATAATTATATATATATGAAAGTACTTACCTATGTGTAAATTTTGACAAAATTCATGGGTCTCGCCAGATTTGTCTCGCCCTTACGCATCAATCTGTAACATGAAACAGCAACGTTGTTAATCACTCAATCACTATATTCCAGGATTTCCAGGGATTATTATTATACACATCGACCTCAGTAGCTTGATGAATAAGGCAGCGGACTCGTAACCAGAGGTCGGTGGTTCGAGTCATAAGTTCAGCAAAGATTTAGTAAAGCTATTTCGAGTAATTGTGACATCAAAATGGGAATAACACACTGACAACTTACTTAGGAGTTATTATCGTTTGTCTCTTCAACAAAGTATCAAACTACTCAAACGCGCTTTACTAAATCTACGCTGAAACCGGGACTTGAACCACCCACCTCCAGGTTACAAGTCCGCCGCCTTATCGATCAAGCTACTGAGGTCGGTTAACTTAATGTACACTATGTAAAACGTTATGAAGGTATAAGAGAGTCTTGAAAAAAAGGAAAGAAGACAACAAAGTTCCCTTCACATCAAAATATTTGAGGGTCTTTAAAAAAGCTATAAAACAAATGTGATTACAGTTTGATAGCTTTTCCCTTGTAATTCAGTTTTCTGAAAGTTTTTTTTTTTTTTTTTTCTTTCTTTTTTTTTCAAGAACTCCCTGATGGACGGGAATTGTTATTTCGGAAATGGCAAAGATGACGAAGTAATAAATAGAATAAAGTGAGAAAATTTAATAACAAAACAGAGGAGTACAAGATGACAGACGTGTGAGGATAGAGAGGAGGAGATAATGAAAATAGGAGGAATGTAATTTTTGACATTCTAAGGGAGAGGGAGAATGAGAGAGATGTAATAAGAGAGAGAGGGAGGGAGGGAGAGAGAGGGAGGGAGGGAGAGAGAGAGAGAAAGAGAGAGAGAGAGAGAGAAAGAGAGAGAGAGAGAAAGAGAGAGAGAGGAAGGGAGAGAGAGAGAATAAGATAGAGAAATAAGGAGATAGAGAAAGGAAGAGCGAGAAAGAAAATAAGGGAAAGTGAGAGAGAGAGAGAAAGAGCCAGAAAAAGATAGAGAGAGACAGAAAAAGAGAGACAGAAAGAAAATAAATGAAAGAAAGTAAGAGAGAGAGAGTGAGAAAGAGAGATACAGAGAGTAAAGAAAAAAGATTGTGCGAGAAATAATAAAGAAAATGAGAGAGAGAGAGAGAGAGAGAGATCAGGGCAAAGTGTTGGAAGAAAATGGAAGGAAAGCAGAGGGAGATGGGATAAATTTGACAAATTTTCAGCGTAATTTAATCCTTGAGAAATCTTGCAAAGGGCACAACACATGTCGAGAGGCTCTTCCTCTAATAATTATGACAGCATTCTGGAAGTTGTGCTCACTAAACAGGGACGGAGTGTTCATTCAAAGGCTTCTACAAATAAAAGATAAAAGAAAATCAATTTCCTATGTTTATCGTAATACAGTCGACCTCTTCATAATACAGTCGACCCTGGACATAAGAGAACTGAATATAAGAGAACTGGGATGTAAGAGAACTCGATATAAGGAAATCCTGGATACAAGGGAATAATTTTCAGGTCTAATTAACCCTTAATAAAGGAAAATAACCTCTTCATAAGAGAAACCTTTATATAAGAAAAAAGTAATGCCGTTCCCTAGAGTTCTCTTATATCCAGATTATAGTTGACTGTAGGGGTGTAATGTTAGTACGCCTCCTCGCGGTTCACCCTGGGCAACGTAATCACATACGGCTAAAGTACTAACACTTTTGGTGACCAGACAATCAAATATAACATCTGTGATCTCCTGGTCCATAACATCATAATTATAGCTATTACCTATATCTACTATTAATTTATACTATTACTCTTACATTTTTGAATTTCTTACATTTTTTAATATATTTTTCCAATATGAGTAATGACACATATACTCCGCAAGCAAGAATGCTTAGCAAGAAGCTTACACTTTGTCAAATTAATGTAGAAGGATTTAGTAAAGCGAAAAGTGAATTCTTACAAAAGTTTCTTGAAGAAAACCAAATTGATATCCTCGCAGTACAAGAAACACACACTGAAAATACCGAACAACTGCTAACTCGCGGTAACATCCTCAATTATGATCTCATAGGTGCCACATATCATAAACATTACGGAGTAGCAACCTATGTAAAACACAGTATTGAAAATGTAGTGTTACACTCTGCATCAGATGCTGACAACATTCATTGTGTTGTAGTGAAAGTTGATGATATCTTTATTACAAATGTATACAAACCACCATCAATAACCTGGCCATCCGAAGTACTACAGATACAACCACACCCTGCTATCTACATTGGCGACTTCAACAGCCACCATGAAATGTGGAAATATCACTCCAATGACGAGAATGGCGACCTCCTAATCAACTGGTCAGAACAGAACAATACTTACCTTGTCTTTGATGCTAAAGATTTACCAACATTCCATTCAGCTGCCTGGAGGAGAGGATATAATCCGGACCTCTGCTTCGTATCAACAAATGAACAGAAAGAACCCTTACATGCAACGCGCAGGGTCTATTCCAACTTTCCAAATAGCCAACATCGTCCTGTTATTCTTGATATTGGAATATCCGTTCCTCTGATAAATTCATATCCTCGTCCTAGATGGAACTTTCAGAAGGCTAATTGGGAAATCTTCTCACAAAAACTTGACAAATGCCTTGGTTGGATTCCTCCCGTCACTAAAAACTATGATCGATTCTGTAAGGCTGTGATCAGTGTAGCCAAGAAAACAATACCCCGCGGTTATAGAAAGGAGTACATCCCAGGATGGAATGCCAAATGCAATAGTCTGTATGATCAATTTATGAATAATGACGATCAAGAAATTGGATCTGAATTGCTTCGTGAACTGGATGATGCTCGCCGCACCAAGTGGATTAAGACGGTAGAATCAATGGACTTTAAGAAATCTAGTCGAAAAGCTTGGGGCCTTATTCGTAAATTCACTGGAAATCGAAAACCAAAAAAAATGACCAATCTGGTAACACCCAATCAAATAGCTGCGCACATCGTCAATACCTCCAGACCCCCAAGAGATCGTACTCACACCATCGAGATCAAGAAGCAATTCAAACTATTGAAATCATCCATCTCACCCAATGATAGATATTCCTCTCCGTTCTCTTTGACTGAAATTCAAAAGGCACTTAAAGACGTCAAAATCAATAAAGCTCCTGGAAATGACGGTATCCATGCGGAGTTCCTGAAGCACTGTGGAGAATACACTAAGAAATGGCTAGCAGAATTTTATTCGGATATCCTCAACACGGGTCAAGTGCCGAGCAAACTCAAACACACCAGAATCATTGCCCTATTGAAACCTGGTAAAGCAGAGAATTCTCCATCCAGTTACCGACCAATCGCATTGCTGAGCTGTATCTACAAGCTTCTGGAACGACTGATCTATAACAGAGTTTGTGCGCAAATATTCAATGCAATACCTATTGAACAGGCCGGCTTTATGCCTGGGCGTAACTGTGCTGACCAAGTCCTAGCACTCACAACTCATATTGAAGCTGGCTTCCAGAAAAAATTAAAAACATCTGTAGCATTTGTTGACCTTTCGTCTGCCTACGACACAGTGTGGAGGGAAGGCTTATTGCTCAAATTTCTCCAGACAATTCCATGTAAGAAGATGTTGGAACTGTTAAACAACATGTTAGTTAACAGGACATTTCATCTGGTCCTAGGAGAATCCAGTAGTAACAAAAAAACCTTAAATAATGGACTAGCTCAGGGCTCAGTATTGGCCCCATTGCTCTTTGCGTTATACATCGCTGATATACCACAGACCAAATCCCGTAAGTTCGGTTACGCAGACGATTGGGCAATAGCCACTAGTAGCAAAGACATGAAAGAAACAGAAATTACCTTGTCAGAAGACCTTGAAACCCTGAGCACATACTTTCGAAAGTGGAGGCTTAAACCGAATCCTTCAAAAACAGAGGTTACATGTTTCCATCTAAACAACTCCTTGGCAAAAACAAAACTGAATGTGACATTTGAAAATGAACCAGTATCTCACAACTTCCAACCAAAATACCTTGGAGTCACCCTAGATAGAACTCTATCATTCAAAGAACACCTCTCAAAAACAGCAGAAAAATTAAAAGCTCGGAATAACATTGTTCAAAAACTCTGTGGTAGCTCATGGGGAGCCTCAACACCTGTCTTAAGAACAACAGCCTTAGCCCTTGTCTATTCTTGTGCGGAATATTGTTCTCCAGCCTGGATAAATAGCTGTCACTGTCATCTGGTTGATGCCCAACTTAACAATACAATGCGAATGATCACTGGTCTAATCCGTCCTACCCCTGTACCTTGGCTACCAGTTCTCAGTAACATCACACCTCCTGATCTGAGAAGACAAGACGCTTTACAACGGGAATACAAAAAGATTTCATCAAACCAAAACCTTCCAATTCATCAAGACATTGAAGATGTACAACTTGGCAGACTAAAATCACGTCATCCACCAATAGAAACAGCCATCAATCTGCAATCTTCTGACCTAACATCATCCACCCGATGGAGGCAATCATGGAATATAGCTGTTCAGAACAGAGGTAACCTTCTACCCTGCATTGAGACCCGCCCACCTGGTTTTGAACTACCAAGAAGACTATGGGTATGCTTAAATAGAGCTCGAACAAATTTCGGCAGATGCGCAGACATGTTTCACAAATGGGGAATTAAAAACTCACCAGCCTGTGACTGCGGATTTGAAAAACAAACTGTTCATCATATTATCCTGGAATGTCCCCTAAGAAAATTCTCTGGAAGTCTGGAAGACTTCATGACTGCACATGACGAAGCAGTAGAATACCTGAATGATTTGGACATCAGAATTTAATTTAGAAGTGTACCTATCATCACTATTTCCTCTTTTTTCTTTCATGTTTCTTTTTGATTATTTTGTTATTTGTATTACTCTCATTATGATGTTAATAAAACCATACGATTAAATAAAGTTGACTGTAGGTACTTTACATTGATTTTCTATTTATTTATTTTTTTAAAGCAAATTATATCGAACCATATTCCTCTATATGGTTTAGTTACTTACAAATAATCATACAAGGCCTTTTTTAGATTAAAATTGCTCTTTCGATGTCTAAAATAATGGCGCTTATCCTTATACCTACCTAATTTTTATTAGCTTATCGCCTAGTTGAAGGGCCGTAAAACTTTCAAAAATGTTATTTACTAGTTTAAAAAATTAATGGTTTTTTTTACCATATTCGATCCTCAATTCTACCATTGAAGATGAAACACTTGCAAACCAAACTTAATAGCGAATTTCACCCCTTTAAAGGAGAGCAAAAAAGCACATTAAAAATTCATCCTTATACAAACCTCACTCCAGCAGTTTGCTCACTTTTTAATAAAACATAATTCAAACTAACAAATAATAATATTATTATTTTTTTTAATCTACGAGGAAATTAAAAAGAGAGAGAGAGATGTAGCGAGGGAGAGGGAGAGAGAGAGAGAGAAATGTAGGGAGGGATAGAGAGAGAGAGATAGAGAATGAGAGGGGAGAAAGAGAAAGGGGAGAAAGAGAGAGGGGGGAGAAAGAGAGAGGGGAGAAAGAGAGAGGGGAGAAAGAGAGAGGGGGAGAAAAAGAGAGGGGAGAAAGAGAGAAGGGGGAGAAAAAGAGAGGGGAGAAAGAGAGAGGAAAGAAAGAGAGAGGGGGAGAAAGAGAGAGGGGAGAAAGAGAGAGGGGGAGAAAAAGAGAGGGAAGAGAGAGAGAAATAGAGAGAGAGAAGAGTGAGAAGGGGAAAGAGAAGGAGAGAGTGAGAAGAGAGAGAAAGAATGGGAACGAGAGAGAAGGAGAAAGAGATGTGAGGAACAGGGATAGAGAGAGAGAGAGAGAGAGGGAGGACAATACACGTGGAAGCCAGGAAGAAGGAGAGAATATTTTAATTATGATAAAGTAAGATAAAAAAACTGGAGGCATGACGGAAATTTGTTTCGGGCGTGGTAATGCCTCTCCCTTACCTCTGCTGAAACACGAGATCCTAATCTGGTTGATATTAACGCCTGGCGCACCTCTTTTCATTAAGGCCATCAGCACCCAGGCCCCGTGTAGGGGTAATTTTCATATCTCTATGCCTCTATAGTGTATAGACAATGTAATATATGGACAGCCTAGCAGGTAATACATAGGTAACTAACTAACTAACTACCTCACCATTGTTCCATTTTTATGTACAAAGGTAAAGTGAGAAAGAAATGCACAATTCTTGCTCTTAAATTTATTACTTTTATTTCATGCCTTTGGTAGGGAAGTGATACCTACCTATATCTAATACCTAATGCTTCCTCACATCCTCACCATTGTTAATTTTTGTATGTACAAAGCTAAAGTGAGAAAGAACCGCACAATTCTTGCTCTGATGTTTATTATTTTCTTTCATGCCTTTGGAAGGGGAAGTGATAAGACATTGGTACAGATTGTAGAGAAAGGTGGCGCCCGACACAATGTACGGATTGTACGGCAATGCCTCATTGTGTAGAGTAGGGTTAGGAAAGATAAATATAGGGCCATGCCTCGGGCCCTAACTCGGGAGTAGCCCTAGATGACAGAGGTCGGGGATGGCAGAATATTTTTGATTGTTGAAGGTGAATTCCGGTTGTAATTCCCCAATGTCAGCAGAATGCCATAATATCCCATATGCAGAGGTGAAGGCGGCAGTCTGGTAATCCAGATAGCTTAAGGATCCGTTAGTTCGAATCCCACCCAATGTATGAAAATGTTTTTTTTTTTTTTTTACATTTTTTACCACTTTATATTAGAGCCATACCAATACTGAAATAATGAGACTCATTTAGTTCTCATCAGGAAGCATAAAAAAGTGTGGATTAGGTATTATCTTATTTACCAATCTTGATCATTAAGGCGGCGGACTTGTATGACTTATAACCTGGAGGTCTGGGGTTCAAGACCCAAACTCAGCAAAGATTTAGTAAAGCGAGTTGGAGTAGTTGTGACATTACGAAAGTTATTAACACAAACATGATGACTTATTATAATAATTTCATTTATTTATATTATATGATTTTACAATGATTGGTTGGCATAGTTTACATTAATTGAAAATACAAATTATGAAAAATAAGTGCAACTATAAAAAAAAATAGTGAAGCTCGTATTGTTTTATTTAATGTTGTTTGTATTTTTTATTTCTATTTTTTATTTGTATTTCTTTGTCGTTAGATTTGTATTCTATTTATTTTAAAAATAGTTGACTGAAATTAATTTCAGTTTTATTTTATCTCCTATTGTTTTATTTAACTTTATTTGTATTCTATTTATTTTAAAAATAGGTGACTGAAATTAATTCACAAGAGAGCTTTTCGTGCACATTCAAGGATAATCTTAACCTTTCAAGGAAGTGCTTGTTTGATAAAGGTTTGGTACACGCACATTTACATTTTTATTAAAAACAGTTCCACCCAATGAACCTCGTCTTAAAAAGTAGGTGGGCACAAAAGAAAATGGAATTATTCATAAACTCGTTGGATATAAAGGGGCTTCTATTTCTTTGAAGCACCTTATTTGAATCGACAATTCGTTCCAACCGTTAACAAGCTTTGATCTGCTTTGAGAAAAGACGCGTAGTACGTATAATAGGTTCTTATACGAGTATTACCATGCAGCTTATAATACACAGAGTAAATAATAAGTTTAAGCACCGACCTCAGTAGCTCGATCGATAAGGTGGCGGACTTGTAATCTGGAGGTCGGTGGTTCAGTTCCCTATTTCAGTGTAGATTTAGTAAAGCGAGTTTGAGTAGTTGTGATATCACGAAAGTGATTAACACAAATATGATAACTTTTTTTTAACAGGCATTCGAGACCAATCTTTACCCTAGTTAAGCGAAAATTTAGTAAAGCAGGCTTGAGTAGTTGTGATATCACGATTGAGATCAACAAAAATATGGTAACTAAAAAATCTAACTAACTAATATCTTCAAGTTCAGAATAACGAAAAATTAAAAATATTTCCTGAGGTATATATTTACCATTTTCAGAATTTCAGAGTAAATCGAGCTATAAATTTCGTCTTTTTTTGCAACTATTTTTGCACAAAAAAAAGAGCTGATGAAATTTCAGACTAAAACTTTTGGCTGTCTGGAAACTCTGATTTGAAAGCGGCTTTAATGACACAGACAAACAAAGTTCGACTTTGGAGTTTCAGTCATTTTAGGAGACTTGAATCTCCTTTGAAACTGGATACCTCAGAATTTTTAAAACTTTACAAAGACAGCCAACTCAAGGATCACTCAAAAGTAAATGAAAAAATAAATGAAGTTCGATGAACCAAGATACCACTTTTCTAGTTTTCTAAAAGTGCTAAAAGTAAAAAGTCGTCTTTCTTTGTACTTTTTCAATGCTCTATACGTAAAAAATCATTGTTCTATTCTACTAATTTTCTGAAGTAGAGTGATATTAATAGGTAATAATTATCTTTATACATATAGTGCAATGTAAGCACCAGGCGAGTTTAATGCTCACAGCATTTTCTACCACAGAGTCTTGATATTATTGTGGTCACACACTCAAATTAATGAGGAAAAATTCATGCGTGGGTCGGATTCGACTACCGTCATTAGTTTCCTGGGGGATCCAATCTCATCAATTTTCGGTATCTGATACCGTTACATAGTTAGCTAAGACATGGCCGTACTTGAAGATGTGTTAATAGAATAGTTAGTATTATCATACTTGTGTTAATCACTTTCGTGATGGCAAACTCGTTTTACTAAATCTTCGCTGAACTCGAGACTTGAACTACCGACCTCTCCATTTCATGACCGTACTTCATTAAAAAAGCACCGGAATGGCTTGAACAGTAATACAATTTAGAATCCCCACGACCTTTATTATATGCGATTTCTCATTCCCTATTTCAAATTGTACTTCCCTCTTACCAAATCGGATTCTTCTCCATGCTCTGTTTTGCTTTCTATTGGAGTTAAGTAGCTTTCCTTTCTCCATTCTGTTCAATTCTGTTGAATAGTTATCTTCCTTTTTCTTCTCCTACTTTCATCTCTTTCTATTCCTTCTCCATCTCCTTCTTTTATTCTTTTTTAAAGATGAGTGTTTCACAGTTTTTTTCATTTCGTTGCCATAAAACAGCAGCTACTGTAGACGATTGTGGTCTGTGTTGTAGCTTGCCCATCCCGTAGTATACCTCCCCTCTGATGGGCGAGATGTGGGCGAGATGACATAATTTTCCTTCATCCTGCTCCTCCTTTCTTTATTCCACTTCTTTCTCTTTTCTGATTCATCCTTTCTACCACTTTTCCTCCTCTTTTCTTGATCTTCTCATTTTCTACCTCCTCCTTGTCGGTCATCCTTCTCCTCTCTTCTTCCATACCACTTTTTCTTTTTTCCAATTTTTCCAACTCAACTAGGATTTTTCCTTTGTTCACCTTATCATTTCCTGTCTTTTCTTTTGCTTTCATCCTTCTCTTTTCCACTTCTTTTCCGATTCTTCTTTACTACGATTTTTCTTCCTTCTTCTCCTACTTCCTTGATCTTCCTTTTTTCTGTCTTCTCCTTTCCTACATCCTTTTTCTCTTTTTCCTCTATATTTTTATAGCTAATAGTACAATTATTTTCTCTTATCTTATTCTTCCTACTTACTATTCTTCCTTCTCCTTTTTCCTTGATCTTTCCATTTCTGCCTTCTCCTTTTCCTCTATATTCTTATAGCTACTCCTATTTTTTCCTCATTTCTAATTCCTTGATCTTCTCATTTTCTGCTTTCTTCTTTTACTTCATCATCCTCTTCTTTCTCCTCCTCTTTTTCCATATATCCTTCCCCTTCTCCCTTTCTCTTCCTATTTCCTTTCTTCTTCTCCTCCACTCCCATCTGTCCCTCCTTCTCCCTTCCTCCTCGTTCAAACATTCTTTTCATTATTTTAAAACAACCTTTCCTCCACCTCTGTCCTCTCGCATAATGGCTTTTCTTATTTATTACCCCTCTCTCCAAGCTTTATTTCATTACACTATATGGGTAGGTAGTCGGTAAGTACATGACTGGCTATGTAATCTATGTACATATAGTGTGTACAATGTGCATTGGCATACAGTGTTCGGAATTTCCTTTTCGCATTCAAAGGGTTTTAAGTACAAAAAGATAAAACATAGAAAAATCGAGCCAGCGTCGCCGTCGACGGCACAAAATCAAGACTAGATTAAGATAACCAAATTTTATTGGTGATGTACTTTTTTTACCTAAGAGGTATCTAGGTCATTTGAGACGAGGCTTACCCTCCATCCCTGGTAACGCAATAACCAGCTAACCGCATCAACCTCACCCAGCCTAGATGGAGCTGGGAATGGACTTCAGTAGTCATCCACCAAGTCCCAACCTCGGTGGACGTTGCTTAATTTTAGTGATTGCCGAGAACTGATGTATTTAATGTGTTATCGAACACGACAGTGGCAATTTTTTTCTTTTAATATTGTCACTGAAGGACTGAACGTTAGTATTGTTATTATGTAACTGTTTATTAATAGGACATTATTATGTGCAAACATCAAGTAATTATAAAAATTATATTACAAAATTTAGAACAATATAAACAAGGAAAGAAAAGATAAGCAACGATAAACATCGAAAAGATATATTTATATACAGATGTCCGAACTAAAGGGCGGAGTTATTGCTTCTTCCGCCCAACCCAGTATTAGTATCTTACAAAAAAAAAATTCTGAACATCCTATACCTTCATAGGCCTGAATTTTTTTCATCACATTTTTTTATTCAATTTCATCTCAAGACAAACTTTCCATTTTTCACCCGCGCCTTCGGGCGAAAGTTTTCTTTATTTTCACGATAAAAAATTCTCACTTGGAATATTTTAAATTTCAAATTAGATCCCGTCTGAAATAGAAAAGAGGCTGCGGGCAGGTCTAGGGAAACTTTTCACTCAAACATTCCTCTAGAACTTTTCACGGAAGGAAAATTTGACGGCTTTTCTTCGGGGGGAAATTTTTTCTCCTCAATTTAAAGCGGATTTATTTTTGACTTCTCCCCCGGAGTGGTGGAGGGGGGGGGGGCAGGGGGGGTCCTGAAATTATGGATTTTTTTTCGTTCTTATTTATTCAAGCGAATTCGTGACACAGAAAAGCACTTTCGAGACAAAATACTTACCTGGAGAACTTTTGAGTGTGCTTTCTGTTCGAAGGCTGAACAATGTGAGGGTGAAAAAATTGAAATGGTTTCTTGAATAAGTGGTTGTATGGAAGAGCTCCGTTAGGAGAATACTGCCACTTTAAATAAAGCGAAAATAAAAACAGTAAGTCGTGGAATTGGTTTTTACTTTCTTTTTTTATTTTATTTAAATTTATTAGAGTGTGCAAACAGGCAATTATTTTTCTTCTTAAAATTGTACCTATAGTACCTATAGTATCTATTTTTTTATTTTTATTATTATTATTATTATTTTTTTTTTTTCCTGTTGAAATACCGTGTGAATAGTTTTGTAAAAAGATTCTAAATTATTTTTAAGGGACTTGATTAAATTTTCTGATGTGGTTTTGTTTATGATAGGGTACTTACATAATATTAATTACTTTTCTAAATATTTTACAATAAAATCTAAATTGATTTTCTAGTATGATTTTGTTTTCTGATACATTTTAATGTAAAAGAAGTGTTCTTAAATTTATTGTTTATTTATTGTGAACCCATTGTAAAAATGTATCACACTACTAGTACAAATAAATTACACTAAACTCTACTATGCACTTTGCTTTACTAAAGCAGTTAAGTATACCTATATGCACTAGACAAACATAAATACCGGGATTATTTGTTATCAGGTTCATATTAGAAATCCAAGTAATGTTAGGTATATGTAATATTAATATAAAACTATGGATTCTTTAAATTTTACTCACTTTTCGACATAAGTTTCGCCTAACTCGTAGGCTTTAATGATGAACACGACCTTAAGAAAACAAAAGTAGACCTCCTATATAAAGGTAATAAGTTCCGAGAAATCATGTGCCAGGAACAGATATACATCCATCGATCTGTAGAAACAAATATGAATTTGAATGCTATAATAGACACATTGCCATATCTGGTCTATAAGAAACACACAGAACCTATATCTTCACAGCAACATTAAAAACAACCAGTCAGTAATCGTGATCAAGCCTACGAGTTAGGCGAAACTTAAGTCGAAAAGTGAGTAAAATTTAAAGAATCCATAGTTTTATATTAATATTACATATTCCAAACATAAATACCTACAGAGTTTCAAATTCCTGATTCGACGGGATTCAAACCCTGCTCCCCTGTCTGCTCACAGGTCGCCTACTCAACCACGGTCAGTACCTTATAAATAGCAATATAAATGAGGCCTAATTATTTACACATTCTTGTGGTAACTACCTATACATAATTATATGGATTTTTATCATGGGTAAATATTAAAAATAATGTACCTCTGTATGACATATTCTCTGGCCAATACTAATAGGATTTAATAGGTCCTATAGTATTTATTCAGTTACATATACTGAGCGATATACTCGTACATGCATATATGGGTACATATAGGTATATTATTTTGCCTGTGTAAATAGGTTAGGTCCTACAGAACTTATTTTATACTGAGTGATATACATAAAAGTTCCTGAGTAAATAGGTAATGCAGTGGCAGTAAAGAATACCATCAAGATCTATGTCTCTAAAAAGCCATTTCTGCAAGCTGTCTGCATTCACTGATGGTCGCCAAGACTCCAAACCACATCATTATCCCAACCGAGCTTAGATAATACTTCAATCAATGCCCTAGTGCAAAGACAATGGCTAATCGGAGTGTTAACTAGAGATCCTTTCACTCTATTGGAGGAACTAACTGATTAATTCAGTGCATAGTGCTAATCAAGTAAATCGAGTCTAAAATTTAAGTGCTAGTTTCACACTGATAAAATCTTGTTTGCTTTAAATATTACGAGCTTTCTGATTGGTTGATTAAAAATGGACACAAAAAAGATGGCGACAAAGGAGATTCTAGAATCAGGGGTTGGAATTTAATTTGTGACTTTAAAGTTGATTCGACCAACATTAAAAGGACCAACTAAAATTGTTTCAACTATCCGTGATCCTATAGCATTCCGGCCCAACCCAGTCTGGGTGAGGTTACTGTGGGTAGCAGGTTTCTGAGTAATGCAGTGTAACGACCCCGTCGTGATATGACCATGCAGTTGAAAGCGACGTTAAACACACTTAAAAAAGAAGTTTAATCGGTCAATTAATATTTGTGAGACCATTAAGTCTGACTATGCACTCGAGCTTCAACCTATTCAAGTATCCAGGGAATACTATCGAGAATCACGATACTATCGCGCTACAATCGAGATAGATAATTTATTCAGAAATAATCGCGGATCAATCTCTCGCGTTGGTTTAGCGGAACGTGCTTGGGGTACAGAATGAAGCATGCTTCAATTGTTGCATGGACAGGACCAATTTAGTGTCGCTCTCTTATGTTAATGCCCTGCACGGGTCAGGTTGTGTCGGTGGGTTTTGAGCAACATCCGCGGTTGGCATTGCACTGCAAAATAAAGGACTGTTTTGTCTTGAAATCAGGTATGAAGAAAAAAAAAAATGAGTAATTCCAGTATTTTCCTTTTACTATAAGATCAGGAAAATAAAAAAAAAATGTTTAAAAAAATGATATGATTTTTAATCATATTTAAAAATAATATAATAATCATCTTGAATTTGAAGAACCGTTCTGTAAGGTTCTGTCTAATTTATCAGATAATTTTCTCAATTTTGTACTCACAGAGGATAATATTTTCTTCACTTGCTCATAAATACTTGCATTAACATACATTCTGAGGGTTCCAACAAATGGCAAGGAAAGTAAGTTGGGGAAAAGGCACAGAGAAAGAAAAAGAAGAAAATATTAAAAGGCTAATAATTCGACGATTACAAAACTCGAACCCACAATCTCCCGAAGATTCAGCAAGCCGCGACTATCACATTTGGAAAGCATCGGCCGGCCTTCTAAGAAATTAGTTTATCTTTCTTTTGATCGACGAAATTACGAGATATGTATGATAAAATTATGACACAAAAGATTTCATTGAATGCAACTGAGTACTAAATTGATAATAATTAAAAAGTACCTCACATAAGTACATCAGTATTATAGTGGTAGTGTGTAGTGTCTCCATTATGTCCATACTCTAACTACATAATAATTATGACAAGCAGAAAATAATAAGTAGTACCAATAACACAAATGGTACCAGTAGTAACAAGTAGTAAAATTATAGTAACAGTAGTAGATAGTATTATCAGTAGATAATTATTATCCGTGGCGTAATGGTTGTGACTACTGCCCGTAGTCGAGAGATCCTGAGTTCGATCCCAGGTCGGAGCAGACTTTTCACCCAGAAAATTCTGATCCCTCCGTACATGTGAGGCTGGCGTTTCCGGAGCTATATACTATATACCCAGACTGGGTGAGGTTAATGTGGGTAGCTGGTACGATTCTCAGCGAATGGAGGGTAAAACCTTCGTCCTAATCTAGGACGTTAAATCAGATAATATCATTGGCGTTAGGGAGGGCATCCAGCCGTAAAATATGTGCCAAAACCAACCAAACTCAACCATGAGGTTGAACTACGTCGACCCTGCTTGAGCGGGATAAGACAGAGTAAAAGAAGAAGAAGAAGATTATCAGCAAGCTTTATGTAAAAAAAGGAGTCTCATTGACTAATATCAAAAAAAAAAAAAAATAATAATAAGTAATACCAATACTACATGGTACCAGTACTAAAATAATTTATAGTAACAACTTAGTAGTATGTGCAGTTGTGCACTGGTAGTCAAGTGGTTAAAGCGCTATAGTCTGGTAATCCAGGTAGCGTAGGGATCCGTTGGTTCGAATCCCACCCAGTGCATGAATTTTCCATCATTTATTTGAGTTTGCGACCACAAAATAATAAGACTCTGAGGGTTATGGGATAGAAAATGCTTTGAGCATTAACATCGCCTGGTGGTCACCTTACACTAAAGAGTGCTATTATTAATAGTAGTATGTATAGCTAAAGTAGTGTTAGGTATCATAATATCTACTGATAATATGTACTATCGGCAAGCTACATGAACAGAAGTTTCATTGACAAGTAGTGAGCGTTTGAGAATGTGCTGACAATGAGATGTATTGTGCCCAAGTTAGGAAGAGATATTTGCATTCCACAGCGACCAGTGTGTGATTCATCCTGAAGCCATGTCTCCTGTCCTGTTAAATCCGTTGGCAGTTACCTTTACAACCAATCAATGTTCAATGTGGCCATGTAACAACGTGAATAATAGATATTAACCCTTTTGTGCTTTTCATCAGGTGGTAGCGACGATGAACGGCAATGCCTCATTGTGTAGAGTTAAGTTATGAAAAATACAGTCAAACCTGGTTATAAGAGAAACCTGGATATAGGAGAAACCTGGATAACAGAGAACAATTTCCAGTTCAAATGTATCTCTCTATGAGGGTAAATAAACGGTAAATAAGGTAAATTTATACGAGAAACCTAGATATAAGAGAAAAAAAATACCGGTCCCTAGAGTTCTCTTATATCCAGGTTCCACTGTATAATATGTAGGGCCATGCCTCTGTTCAAAACTCGGATGCAGCTGTGCCTTGGTGGTCAAAATGCATTGGTAGGTAAGTATAGTCTGGGAGTAGGTGGTCGAGTGTGTGAGAGAGAAAGTATGTCAATTTGTACTAACACAAATGACGTCAGATTCGAAAGCTCCTCAATTTGTTCTAGAACTACACACCTATTCATTAACAATGCAAGGAGACATCGCAATTAGGTACCCAGATCCTGTCACCTATACGGTTTCGCATACATAATCAGTTCATTACGGGTACTGTGCCCATATTCTACTGTATCGATGACGACGGTGATAACTGCGTACTGTATCGATCATAATAATAATAAAACTTTTAGTGGAAGGATACCACCAGGCGAGGTTAATGCTCAGAGGATTGTATACCACCTATCCCTCAGAGTCTTATTATTATGTGGTTACAAACACAAATTAATGAGGAAAGCTTCATGCACTGGATGGGATGCTGGAGGCGGATCGATGCATTGTACAGTACTGAATAGTGAGGTACCTAACTGCTGCATTAGCAACGGTTCATCTACATTCGTCATAAAGCAGTAGCAGATGAGACACTTGACCCGTAGACTAAAGGAACTAGACCTATAGCGACTAAGATTGAGAAAAAAATCATCAGTTTGTACCGGGAAATCTTTTGACGAAATCACATCTTAGTGCATCTCCTTGTGGCAATACAACGGAACCCAATCTGCAACCTTGGAATATTTCCGGTAGGACATCCTCTACAACCAATAAAATTGACCATTGCTAGTGATTTCAATATTGTATAAAATTTATATTCTTTACGAGGTATCTACAAGCCTGTGATTGCAATATCTGCAACACAGAAGTATTTCTAGGAAGGTATCGAATGTATTCCGTGCGTCAATGTGAATTCACACTTACCGCATTAGGTAATAAAGAACAACTGACAAATCAATACTTAAGTCACCATACATAAAATCAACACTTGAACCAGTGGAACCATTACATTAATTCCCTATTGAGAGATCAATACTCGAGTCAATAAAACCATTCAGGTCAAGTGACATGGATGCCAATTGGAACCAATTGAATACAAAATAGGCACAAGTAGTGTTTCGACAGTTAGCTCCGAACAGGAAGTGCCATTTTGGCCAACAGTATATTAGAGCATTGACTTAGGAACTGCTTCACTGATAGGTAAGTATAGGTATGTATCTTAAGGACTCAAAGACAGGTAGGTATGTGTCTTAAGGACTCACAGACAGGTAGGTATGTATCTTAAGGACTCAAAGACAGGTAGGTATGTGTCTTAAAGACTCACAGACAGGTAGGTATGTGTCTTAAGGACTCACAGACAGGTAGGTATGTGTCTTAAGGACTCAAAGACAGGTAGGTATGTGTCTTAAGGACTCACAGACAGGTAGGTATGTGTCTTAAGGACTCACAGACAGGTACGTATGTGTCTTAAGGACTCACAGACAGGTAGGTATGTGTCTTAAGGACTCACAGACAGGTACGTATGTGACTTAAGGACTCACAGACAGGTAGGTATGTGTCTTAAGGACTCACAGACAGGTACGTATGTGACTTAAGGACTCACAGACAGGTAGGTATGTGTCTTAAGGACTCACAGACAGGTAGGTATGTGTCTTAAGGACTCACAGAAAAGTAGGTATGTGACTTAAAGACTCACAGACAGGTAGGTGAGTGTTTCTGGAAGAGGCTACTGGAATATTCAACGTGCCATCGACGCTCGTGAGGGTTTGAGGATTCCTCTTTACAATGGCCACTAGAGAAAACTTTTGAACAAAAATGAAGGAGCGACCATCCTCAGGCTGAACTATAAAGACGTTATTATTGCTGTCTTATTACTTATCTAACATCCCATAGTTTATGATTGTTTACTTTCCATCCGTGTCCAGTCGAGCAGAGCAATATCCTTTGAGATACGGTCCGGAGGGAAAATGTTTGAGAACGGTAATAAATAATTAAATGAAAATAAAATAGAAGAGAATGGAAAAGATAAAGGAGCTTGAACAGAGAAAGGGGGCTGAGGAAAGGAAGACAAAAAAGAGGAAGAAGAAGTAGAAGGATAATATAAAGAAAATAAAGTGGTCAAGGAGATAAATATCTAGAAAAAAAAAACAAAATGAGAAGAAAAAAGATGGACAAGAACAAAAATATTCTTATTCTCATCCATCAGGAAGAGACTATGGGAAGATAGGAAAGATATAAAAGTGAAAGGAAAAAGAACAAGAATAAATAAATAAATGTGTTTCTTTGTATTATTATATCACAATTTTAGTGGGTAACGCAGAATTATAGGACTTTTCCATATCATTAATATCCCAAATACCTCTCATACCTCGTGAGGAAAAATGAGTAGCTGCTTTAATGTGAAGCAGCGACTAGTGGCAGAATCTTAGGCAAAAAATAATACAAGATATTGTAAATTAAAGTGGTAAAGTCCTATGATTCTGCGCTACCCACTAAAATTGTGACATAATAACACAAAGAAAAAGCATTATTATTATTATTAATATTCCAAACGCGCCACTGGTCGCTGCTAACATTAAAGCAGCTACTCATTTTTCCTCACAAGTTCTGAGTGAGACCCCGAACATCCAAGTATAGAGCAGAAAAAATCCTGCCCTGCTGGGGATCGAACCCAGGTCACCGTGCGTGCAATGCCTAGCGCGCTAACTCACTCGGCGACGGTGAAAAAGAACAAGAAACACAAGCAAGTATGTGTACAAAGAAAAGCAATTAAAGAGGAAAATGTTAACGAAAGTAAAGATTAGGAGGAGTTAGAAGAGGAAGTGAGGACATAAAAGAATGAATAGGAAAAGAAAGTAAAGAATAAAGAGAAGTAGGAATGGGAGACGAAGAAAAAAGTGAAGGAAGAAGAAGAGGAGGATTTATAGGAGAATTCGAAAGAGGAGAATGAAAAGGAAGATAAATAGGAGAAGAGAAGAGGGGAGAGAAGAGGAGGAGAAGTTATGGGAGATAGATGATGAAAAAGAGGGTAAAGAAAAAAAGGCATGGTAGAATAAAGGGTTAGGAAAGAGAAAAGGAGCAGGAATTAGGAGAGAAAGAGTTGTAGGAAATAGAGGAGAAGAGAAAAGTAGATGATAAGGAAAAGGAGGAATAGACAAATAAATAGTAGGAGGAGGAGGAGGAGAATGAAAAGAGAGGAGAAGAAGAAATTAGGGTAAAATGAGAGAGAAGCAGAAGAGAATGGGGAGAAGAAGTAGATGGATAATAAAGAAGAAAGGGATAAAAAGGAGTAATAGAAGAAAAAAGAGGCAGAAGAGGAAAAAAAGAGGGATATAGAAGATGAAAATAACTAGGAGAAGAGAGTGGAGGATAAAATGGGGGAGAAGGAGTAAAATGAAATGGAGGAGGATAAGAAAAAGGAGGATAATGAAGATGAGAACAAGGAGAGAGAAGAGAAAGTGGAGTAGAAGTAGAAGAAAGAAGGAGAAGGATAAATAAGAAATGGAAGAGGATAAGGAGAGAAAAGAGAGGTGGGGTAAGAGTAGAAGAAGAAGAAAGGAGAAGGAGGATGAAAATAATGCTGAAAAGAGGCAAAGAAGGGGTATAACATAACGCAGCAATAAAGGAACCTTGGGGAATACCCAGCGGAATTGAAGACAAGAGTTATTGTGAGGAATAATAATAATGATATCCCTACTGGTAATAAAAATAACCTCAGGCTGGGGCGGGACATTAGATCATATTATTTGAAAACCCCACACTCTTTTTTTGTGTTGGGAGAAGAGAGGGGAAAGATATCAGCAATAGGAGGGGTGTAGGGAGACAAGGAAGAGAGGGGAGTGAAATCACAAAAGGAAGGAAGATGCAGCAATGAATGAGAAGGAATAGAAGAACGTGTTAACATCTCTCTTGCTGTACAGGTTTCTCTATTAAACCTGGATATAAAAGAACAAAAGTCCAATTCACCTCTCTGAAAAAAACCCAAATAAAGAAATCCGTATGTAAGAGATTTACCTCTCTTTAAGGGAAAATAACCTCCTTAATAGAGAAATCTGTATGCAAGAGATTTACCTCTCTTTAAGAAAAATAACCTCCTTAGAGAAATCTGTATGTAAAAAATTTACCTCTCTTTAAGGGAAAATAACCTCTTTAATAGAAAAACCTGTATGTATATAAGAGATTTACCTCTCTTTAAGGGAAATAACCTCTTTAATAGAGAAACCTGTATGTAAGAGATTTACCTCTCTTTAAGGGAAAATAACCTCTTTAGAGAAACCTGTATCTAAGAGATTTACCTCTCTTTAAGGGAAAATAACCTCTTTATAAGAGTAACCTGGATTTAAGAGAAAGGAATCCCTGGAGTTCTCTTATATCCAGGCTCGACTGTATTGGGTAATATCCACCGCATCATCACAGTGCGTGCAACGTGATTGTAATCTCGCCCTGAATCACGCACGCACCGTGATAAAATGTTATTATCACTACGTGACTGTGGCGAAGGGTATGACAAGAATATACTACAACTTCATTACGCACAGGGAGGTATAAATAATAATCATAAAAGTTATACAGTTACAGTAATACCTATATACGATGTGATAATAATAATAATAATAGTCTTTAGTGGAAGGTAACCAGGCGAGGTTAATGCTTAAAGCATTTTCTACCACTTAATCCTCAGAGTCTTATTATTATGTGGTCATATTCTCAAATAAATGAGGAAAATTCATGCACTGGGTGGGATTCGAACAAACGGATCCCTACGCTATCTGGATTAGGAGACTAGCTATACCTAATGTATAGCACTTTACACTAGGAGTACAATACAAGACTTGGATACAGGCACCGATCTAGTGGTCACAAACTCAAATTAATGAGGAAATGCAATTCAAGCATTTATCCATTATTTATTTGAAATTTTCATCACTTTAAAATGCGGCACCCAATAGAGCTAATCGTAAAGGGACTTACTGACAACGGTTCAGCTCATTAGTAAAGTAACATGGTTTGATACAGTTCTGGGACTGTCTTAAGACTGTCCAAGGCTCCGAGGTTCAGCTCATTAGTGGCCTCACATGACAACAACTGCATGCCTGACATAACAACAACTGCATGCGAGGTGCTATGCACGAGCTCCTAAGTTCAACATTAATCTTTTTTATCTTTTTTTACAAAACAAACTTGATTTTTTTTACGAAAGAAAGAGAGAGAGAGGGAGAGAAAGAGAGAGAGAACCGTGATAGAGTTGTGTACTTCAGGACAAAAAAAGGATAAAAAAATAAAATTGGTAATATCAAAAACACTAATGGATGTCTCTATTAGGACACTAAGAAGACATCTCAGGGTCAAAGGTTAAACTAAAAAAGACCAGCTCTTTTTAGTGCGCAAAAAATCGATTCTAAACCAAACAGGCCAGTTACTAAAAATGACCTTATATTATGAAAACAATATTTAATAACTGGATATTATTAGGAGTGCCTTTTTGTATGCATGTTTTTCATTCACATAAACTCGTCATGATTAATAGTAACCACTTGAGAGACTGATATTTTTAAACACATCCGAAATTGCCCTACTATATACAGGGTGTCCCACCAAACTTGGACACCTCAAATTACTCGGCCCCTGAAAGAGTTTTTGAAAAATAAAAAAATCTAGGGTACATGTGATACTTATGCGGTTTCAGTTATGAAAAAAAAATTATACAGGGTGGTTCAAAAGTCAGAAATTGAGGTGTCAACTTTCGATTTTTAAATGGATCGACCTGAATTTTATTTGATAATTTTACTTTTATATGATTCCTGAGTACTTTTTTAAACAAAAAATTTACATACAGGGTGGTTTTTTTTTGACCAATTTTTTTTCTAAATCTCGAATAACTCAAGTTCGTTTAATTTTTTCGATAACAAGAATAGAAAGTGTTTGTGTAATGAATACACGCACTTTTTAATGGCATCAAATTTTTTTATACAGGGTGGTTCACAAGTGAAATAATTACTTGATTTTTTTTAAAACCGAGTTTTTTTTAATTTTTTATTTGGGATTAACAATTCTCGCCTAATTTTACACATTTTTTGTTAGTCATATCGAAAAACAAAACTAAAGTGTTGTACAGGGTGAGACATAATTTATTTGTAACACCCTGTATATTGGCAGTCAAAAAGACGTAAAATATAATATTAAAACTAAATGTGCAAGAAAAACTTCGATTTTTAATTAAATAAAAAAGTTATGGTGTTTTAACTAATATTGTCGCATGGACCACCCTGTAGGTATTTTCTTAAACCACCATATGGGTAGTCGAAATTGTGTAAAATTCAACGAGGAGTCCAAATCTGAAAGAAAAAAATTAATTCAAAAAGCCATTTTCAATTTTTTGTCTACACCTACCTACTTTTTATTTCAAGTTTTAAAATCATTCAGTGTGGACACCAAATTGAAAATGGCCTTAAAATTCGTGTTTTTTACTTGTTTTTCCCCCACGATTCGAAGTCTTCGTTGAATTTTATACAACTTCGAGTACCCACATGATAGTTTAAGAGAATATCTACAGGGTGGTCCATGCGACAATATTAGTTAAAACACCATAACTTTTTTATTTAATTTAAAATTGAAGTTTTTCTTGCACAATTAGTTTTAATATTTAATTTTCCGTCTTTTTGACTGCCAATATACAGGGTGTTACAAATAAATTATGTCTCACCCTGTACAACACTTTAGTTTTGTTTTTCGATATGACTAACAAAAAATGTGTAAAATTAGGCGAGAATTGTTAATCCCAAATAAAAAATTAAAAAAACTCGGTTTTAAAAAAAATCAAATAATTATTTCACTTGTGAACCACCCTGTATAAAAAAATTTGATGCCAATTAAAAGTGCGTGTATTCATTACACAAACACTTTCTATTCTTGTTATCGAAAAAATTAAACGAACTTGAGTTATTCGAGATTTAGAAAAAAAATTGGTCGAAAAAAAAACCACCCTGTATGTAAATTTTTTGTTTAAAAAAGTACTCAGGAACCATTGAAAAGTAAAATTATCAAATAAAATTCAGGTCGATCCATTTAAAAATCGAAAGTTGACACCTCAATTTCTGACTTTTGAACCACCCTGTATAAAAAAAATTTCATGACTGAAACCGCATAATTAGGACATGTACCCTAGGATTTTTTATTTTTCAAAAACTCTTTCAGGGGCCGAGTAATTTGAGGTGTCCAAGTTTGGTGGGACACCCTGTATAGTTACTACATATTTATTACATAATAGGCATATCTAAATATACTATATCCTGTTTATATACAATTATACATAATATATATCCTGATTCATTGTGAATTACTTCCACGATATCACAACTACTCATACTAGCTTTACTAAATCCACGCTGAAACCGGGACTTGAACCACCGACCTCCAGGTGACCAATCCGCCGACTTATCGATCAAGGTACTGAGGTCGGTAAAGAAAAAATTAAGCAACGTCATACAGGCACTGTCTACAAATTTTTTAGTAGACTTTATTATTACCAACTCAGCCGTTACGCCAGCCTCCGTGGCGTAACAGCTGCGACTACTGCCCCACAGAGATCCTGAGATCGATCCCCGGTCGGAGCAGATATTTCACAGAAAATTCTGTTCCCTCCGTACATGTGAGGCTGGCATTTGCGACCCTACCCAGGCTGGGTGAGGTTAATGCGGGTAGCTGGTACGATTCCCAGCGAATGGAATGTAAAAACCCCGGTCTTATCCAGGACGTTAAATCAAATAGAATCGTCGGCGTTAGGAAGGGCATCCAGCCGTAAAAAAATGTGCCAAAACCAACCAACAACGTCAACCCTGCTTGAGCGGGATAAGTAAGAGTTAGAGAAGAAGAAGATTTATTACCAACTCAATTTCATTCATTGCGTCAATTTCATAGACACTTTAGGTCACTTTCGGGTGTTCACTTGAATGTTTATTTGAGTCATAAAAAAATCTGAATGTTTCTGAGTCGAATTTTTTTCTCTAAATGTTTCTTCAGGGAGCGAGAGAGGAATTCATTTTAGTCAAAACATTTATTTCTTTACGCGTTCTACTGCGTACTTGTTTTTTACAGCAGCAATAAATCAGATATGAGAAATTCCTATGAGATTCTAACTCGAAGAAGAAAATGTGTGTATTCTGGCGGATTATTGAATAACTTCTCACTAAACTTTAACGTTTACTTGTTTCCTTGGTTTTTCTGAAACAATTTTTTTATCTGTTTCATAAATCATTACTAAATGTCATCAATATACAATGTCATCAATACATACAAAAATAAACCCTAAAGGTTTAGGGTTTATTTTTGAAAATGTTGGTACCTATCATACACAAGATCGAAAAAAAAAATCAAGAGAGGTGGACTGGCAGATAAAATTGTATATCGATAGGTGCTGCTTCAATCAAACTTTATGGTCTAAAAAAAATATAAAGAACAATCAAGTCAAAATAAAAAAATTGACAAATTTTGGCACATCCAAGATGGATGATGGATTTTTATTTTGTTGTAACAACAGAGGTAATGTTTACATTCGAGTTTTGATATTTTATTTTCACTCTTTCAAAGATTGTGGTTATTTCGCACAGGGGACACGCATATCATTGGCTAGGGCCCATAACTTTGTGTAATAATAATTAGATGAATAATCTTCTGGTAGGTACTTCTTACAACGCAATATTTGATATCTCTGTTAGTTCTGTCATATAACAGATACAAGATACAACATCTGTATAACACATGTCACACACGTCACAATGATGATATGGGAAGATATTGCTGACACTGGGCTATCTTTGGAAGCACATTGTATGTGACAGTATTGTATTGTGTAGAGAATAGGTATAGTATCAAAAGAGGTCAGGCTGGTTGAGGGTTTTTTTACATTGGGCCGTATTCATAAAAATGAAGTACCTATTTCCTCGTGAGCAAAAGCGGATGAATTTTTCCACATTGATTTGAGTTTGTGACCATATACTAATAAGACTCTGAGGGTTAGGTGGTAGAAAATGCTTTGAGCATTAACCTCGCCTGGTGGTTACCTACCACTAAAGAGTATTATTATTATAATGGCCGGTCTTAAGGAAAAGGTAGACATAAAAGCATTGGCTCATTTTTGTATTCATAAACATTTGCTTTTACTCGTGTTTTTTTTTTTTTTTGTGGTCACGTCAGTTGCTCCATGTTAAAGGAACCATTAATAAAAGGAAAAGGTGAACTTTATACTTGTAAATATTCAAGTAGAATTTACTTCCAAATAAGGAAAAGCTTTTGCTTTTAAATAAAAGCTTTTACTCTCAAAACTACGTCGCATTATTATGTGTTCAAAGTGACACTTATTATGCATATACTTAGTCGCCAGATAAACTTAATCTCTTATGAATACCGCTCATTATTATGTGTTCAAAGTGACACTTATTATGCAGAAACTTATTCGCCAGATAAACTTAATCTCTTATGAATACGGCTCATTATTATGTGTTCAAAGTGACACTTATTATGCATAAACTTAATCGCCAGATAAACTTAATCTCTTATGAATACCGCTTATTATGTGTCCAAAGTGACACTTATTATGCATAAACTTAATCGCCAGATCAGCTTACAAATCGAAGGATCAACCAATTAGTCAGATATTGAACTGAGCATTAAAAAAGCCACTTCAGACCTCCGGAGTTCATGTTCAAAGCACAATCCACCATGATATCTCTGAGTGGGCGTCATGTTTTGGACCAAAGAGGAATGAAATAAAATTAATGATTCTAGTTTCATTATTATTTTAGATTTTTATTATTTTTTTACTTTTTTTTTATTTTACATTTACAGTATTATTTTACATTTCCTTGTGTAGGACCAAGAGCTCATAAGATGTGACAGAAATATAAACTTGTCTTTTTATTATTCGACCGATTTGTCTTACATTTTTTTTCAACGACAACTTTCAGGTGTTGTTGATAATTTCTATTTACTATTCCTATAAAAGTCTACTTTGTTTTTGTTTTTTTTTTTTTAATTTTATTGCTAGGTGCGGAAATATGCAATGGTTACGAGAAATAGAGAAAAGCAATTAAACTTGGAAAGATATATAATGGCAAAGTCTATTCTAGTAAGGTTGAAATTACTTAAATTGGGCTCAAATTCAGAAACAATTTATTAGAATGCCGGATGGTCGCACACTGGGAATTAAAATTAATAAAATAATAACCATGTACTGGTGTTATTAACTATTAAAATAGATAAAACCAGTGTTATTAACTATTAAAAAATTAAAATCAAGCTACCGACCTCAGTAGCTTGATCGATAAGACGGCGGACTTGTAAACTGGAGGTCGGTGGTTTTCAGCGTAGATTTAGTAAAGCGAGTTTGAGTATTTGCGATATCACAAGAGTGATTAACACAGATAATATAATTATGATATTTTTTAAAAATATTAAAATAGATTTCCTAATAAAGAGGATAGGTATTTGATATGAGTTTTAAAATCTTAAAAGATTCAGTTCATATTCTGAATTATCATCTTTTCTATTAATCAAAGACGTAAAAAAAAAAAAAAAAATTTTTGGTTTAACGTCGCTTTCAACTGCATTGGTCATATCACGACGGGGGTGTTACCCTCCATTCGCAGGAAACTCACAAACCTGCTACCCACATTAACCTCACCCAGCCTGGGTTGGGCCGGAATGCCAGCATCACGAAGTCTTAACCTCGCTGGACGTTGCTTAACTTCGGTGATCCAACGAGAACCGGTGCATTCAACGCGCCATCGACGCTGGAATTTGACTTTGAAATCTTTTAAAAATTATGTAAAAAAATATCTTAGAAAACAGGACTTTGTACCATACTAACGCGTTAACCACTTGACTACCAGTGTACTTCTTCTGGGTTACACTTTGAAAATTTCGATAGTCCGTGCCACAATGGAAATCTGCACTGAGATAATCTCAGATTTATTTCTCGCCAAAGAACGACACAACTGTCAACATTAGCCCGATATTGCTGTCAACAAAAAAGCCTGCCGACACATCCTCCCCTTGGTAATTTGCGCCAGTTCTAAATGTCTTGCTGGAGTTATGGGTCCCTGGGGTATTATTGAACAATACGAATCAAGGGGATGGATGATATTCCAGGAAAAATTACTTCTTAAAAGTTTGAAGTTTTTTCACATCAAATTTGGCAAACAACATTATTTAGGGCTGAATTATAGAACATCCTTAAATTTATGATAAGCCTTTTTTTTAAAGATGAGTGTTTCACAGCCTTTTTTATTTCGCAGCCATGAAACAGGAGCTACTGTAGACGCTTGTGGTCTGTGTTGTAGCCTGCCCATGCCCATCCCGTAGTATGGCTCCCCTCTGATGGGCGATAAGTGACACAATACTTCCCATTTAGGTGCTGGGTCAACACGAGCGCACCGGAAGGTATCCCTTACAAACAACTGTAACCAAATTTTGATTACAAATTTTTGTCGTCGCGGGGGTTCGAACCCGAGTGCAAATCCTCGCTAAAGTCGAACTATTGTGCGAGGTCCAGCTTAGCCTTGTTGTAATCATGTTTTATAATTCGGCCCTTGACCATACAAACAAATCTTGAGCCATATTAGTCTGATAGCCATGCGCCCTAAGGTGACTAAAATTAGAGCGAGAAAACAGAAAGCCCTAACTGAATTCAAAGGTCATCTATCTCCATAATGATTTCAGTTGATGAGAACAAAATTGCTGAAAAGTTTCATATAAAGCTTTAATTTGTAGTCACCGTGGCCGAGTGAGTTAGCGCGCAAGGCATTGCATGCATGGTGACCTGGGTTCGACCCCCAGCGGAGCTGGAATTTTTTTTGCTCTCTCCAGTGGTTTTCACAATGGTGATTGGGCAAATTCTCCTTCATGTCATTTATTCTCATCAGATTTACTTATTACAAATGTATCTTATTGTACTTTATTTTGTAGGCTGTAAATGTATATACATATAAAAAATATTCTAATTATTCAAAATAAACATACCCAAAGTAACATAAGTTGAGATCATTGACAGCGAATATAAAGGAACTTACTCATGAGAGTGCCAATTGTAAATGAATATTTCTAGAACAAATCAAGCAGATGTAGCATCAACATTTGTCTGGCTTTACCTGGAACAGAGAATGGAAAGCGAACTGATTAGTAAAACAAGGAACCATGGTGAAGTTCATAATGAGCGTTCACAATATTTTGCCAAAATTGCTTTATCTCATAGCTCTATATAACTAAAAATTAAATTAAAATACCAATTATAGTTATTTAGTCTGGCTGGGGGACTATAAACAGGGAGTAGACCAGCAGTCTGGCTGGGGGACTATAAACAGGGAGTAGAACATCATTGGCTTGGTTCGCGGGGCCCTAGTCAATTATTAGCCTCTTTGTAAAGACAGTGGTAGAAGTGCTGAGTTATTCCTCCACTGTCTGGCTACCATCGTTCACGATGACGCCACCCGTTGATGATGATTAGTTAGATGGTCAGGTATGTAGTACCTATGTACAATTGTACAGTCAAAATTCGATCCTATGTTGTGAATGTAGTAATAGTCAATTTTTTTTTTTTTCCTTTTTAGGCACTTTAACTCCGAAAGGAAAAAAATGGTTGACTGTGAATTTTCCATTTATTTACTACATTATCATAGTGTTACAGATTTTAAAATAATAGAATGGTACCCTTTCTCAAAGTTTAAAAAAAACAGTGTTTAGAGAGGGGTGAAAACTGTGTTTAGAGAGAGGAATATACCTAATCCTAGTGCAGCATGGAATTTTACAAGACTAGAACAACGCAACTAACCTAGAATAAACCAAAGTAGGCAAGCAGCAGACCCCAACGTAACAACCAGGCATGAATAAATTACCCACTATGCAATAGTTATCGCATCCATTGTTCACGGTTGCTAAACTCGTGCAATTTTTTTTTGCATCACAATTTATTCCAGGAAATCTGCACTCGCTATCTCTCCTCATTTGGCGAATGGCTCGAATGTGTGTGAGTACATACATACTGTTTGCACATAACCCCCCATCTGAGTTGATCTGATAGATAGGAGCTCTAGGTGGCTATTGGGTACTGCTTACACTTCTGTGCGCCAGGTTACCTTGTCGTGTGAAACTGTTTTCTGTATCTGAGCTAAGTTTTTTGATCTTAGTTGGACCTTAAAATATTTAGGGCCTCATCATTATTATTATCAAACACTTTATCTTCTTAATATATAAATGTCAAAGTCACTGACTGACTGATCATCACTGTTTCTCCGAACTGGTAAGTCCTAGGAAGCTGAAATTTGATAGGTAGCTTTGTCTTATAGTCTAGATGTGCAATAAGACGGGATTTTTCGAAATTCCCACTACAACACCTGCCATTGGCGAAAAAGGACTTTTTGCTTTCACGGCCATGCCTCGGGCCGCAAAGCGGGTGACAGCCCGCTAGTTAGACACTAAAAAGAATAGAAAATTATAAATAAACAAATATCCAAACTAAAGGGCGGGGTTATTGCCTATGGCAATCTCTTCCACACATTTATGAAACAGAATTAAAGTTAAGACAAGCCAGACACGCCCTCAAGTCAGAGTTTCAACCAATCACAGCGCACTATAGCCCGAGTTAAGGAATAGTGTCCACTTGGTTTAATGATATCCTGTTATATAATTACTAGACCATTAGAAACAATAACTTAAAATCCACTGTATTGAGGCAGATTCGATGGCGCGTTGAATATACGTGTTCTCGTACTGACACTGAAGATAAACAACGTCCGGTGACGTTAATACTTCGATGGCTGACCATTAAAATTCGAAATCTCGTGATGCTGGCTATTCCCGGCCTCACTCAGACTGGGTGAGGTTATTTTAAGTAGCTGATGGTTAGTGAGTTTCCAGCGAAAGAGGGTAACACCACCGTCGGAATATGACCTTGCAGTTGAAAGCATGTGAAACCAAAAAAAAAAAAAGATGTGAAACCAAAAACAACATAAAATAACGACGCATCATTAGTAGGTATCATTATCCGGCCCTACCCAGACTGGATGAGGTTAATGGGGGTAGCTGGTACGATTCCCAGCGAATGGAAGGTAAAGCCCCGTACTAATTCAGGACGTTACATCAAATAGAATCGTTGGATTCGTTGGCATTAGGAAGGGCATCCAGCCACAAAAATGTGCCAAAACCAACCAATCTCAACCATGAGGTTGAACAACGTCGACCCTGCTTAAGCGGGATAAGTCAGAGTAAAAGAAGAAGAAGATTACCCAATTGCGTAGTCTCGTAGTCTGCATAATACGGATAGCTCAACACAACTATATAAACAGAAATGCGAGTATACATTACCTATATACATAAAGAAAGGCCGATTCATACGTAGTCAATACACAGGTATTCGTAAGTCAGTTAAAAGAAGGGTGTTAGCTCTTTCAAAGGCAACATTTGTCTTGAAGCAAATCTGTTGATCTCCATTGACTCAAGTATCTGTCTACCTTGTAGCACAAAGACTCTCGCGTGATATATGGGATGGAAAGCTCGAGCTTTTAATCAGTCCGAGTGCCGATGACTTTTGCTAGAGTCACGTGCTTTATTTCAACTCAAACAGGGTGGAACTAGATGATGGGACAATGACATTGTTACAGCGAGATAAAGGAATTACATGATAGGACGGTGCGGTATTATTATTTTATTATATTTCCGTGTCCGTGAGATAGGTATTGAATGTATTGATAGCTAAATCACGGTGCGGTCAAAAAGTTAAATAACAGTATTACATTTACAGGGGTTAAAATTATAATATCGCCTTATTCATACTACCCGATTAAGACTATTAAGTCCCATTTTTCCAGCAGAAACCGAAGGCGTATTATTATGTGATAAAAATCCCAAAGGGTGAATAACATGTCATGTCCCGGCTGGATTTCGAACCCACGAACTCTGAAATCTCTGGATTCACAGAGTGCCGCCTTTACCACTGAGCTAGCGGGACCGGGTTACTATGAAATTGAAAATTAAAACTCAAATTACAATAATTAAATTGTAGCTTGAGTTTCGATTTAAGGTTTTGTTTCAAATATAGGGAAATTTGAGGACTGTCACTTGATAATGAAAAAAAAAAAAGTTTAGAAAGGTTTAGAAAAAAAATACTTTATAACCTCTGCGTTCACCCTGTATACGAGATTCCAACCCAGGACCCTTGTGTATGAGAATTTCAGTGAGGGGGATCGTTGTCATGACAACCGCGAGGAGAAACAATGTATTAACCTCTCCCCTCCTCTATCCTGTTTCCCCTGCACTCTTCCTGTGGCAACTTTCCCTCGTGTTGTGCCCTTCTTACCCCACCTTACCCTACCCCTTCCCACTCTGTTTCCCCTGCACTCTTCCTCTGGCAACTTTCCCTCGTGTTGTAACCTTCTTACCCCACCTTATCCTATACCTTCCCACTCTGTTTCCCCTGCACTCTTCCTCTGGCAACTTTCCCTCGTGTTGTACCTTGCTTACCCCACTTTATCCTATCCCTTCCCACTCTGTTTCCCCTGCACTCTTCCTCTGACAACTTTCCCTCGTGTTGTGCCCTTCTTACCCCACCTTACCCTATACCTTCCCACTCTGTTTCCCCTGAACTCTTCCTCTGGCAACTTTCCCTCGTGTTGTGCCCTTCTTACCCCACCTTATCCTATACCTTCCCACTCTGTTTCCCCTGCACTCTTCCTCTGGCAACTTTCCCTCGTGTTGTGCCCTTCTTACCCCACCTTACCCTATACCTTCCCACTCTGTTTCCCCTGCACTCTTCCTCTGGCAACTTTCCCTCGTGTTGTGCCCTTCTTACCCCACCTTACCCTATCCCTTCCCACTCTGTTTCCCCTGCACTCTTGCTCTGACAACTTTCCCTCGTGGTTGTACCCTTCTTACCCACCTTATCCTATACCTTCCCACTCTGTTTCCCCTGCACTCTTGCTCTGACAACTTTCCCTCGTGTTGTACCCTTCTTACCCCAGCTTATCCTATAACCTTCCCACTCTGTTTCCCCTGCACTCTTCCTCTGACAACTTTCCCTCGTGCTATGCTCTTCTTACCCCAGCTTATCCTATACCTACCCACTCTGTTTCCCCTGCACTCTTCCTGTGGCAACTTTCCCTCGTGTTGTACCTTGCTTACCCCACCTTATCCTAACCCTTCCCACTCTGTTTCCCCTGCACTCTTCCTGTGGCAACTTTCCCTCGTGTTGTACCTTGCTTACCCCACTTTACCCTATACCTTCCCACTCTGTTTCCCCTGCACTCTTCCTCTGGCAACTTTCCCTCGTGTTGTGCCCTTCTTACCCCGCCTTACCCTATACCTTCCCACTCTGTTTCCCCTGCACTCTTCCTCTGGCAACTTTCCCTCGTGTTGTGCCCTTCTTACCCCACCTTATCCTATACCTTCCCACTCTGTTTCCCCTGCACTCTTCCTCTGGCAACTTTCCCTCGTGTTGTGCCCTTCTTACCCCACCTTATCCTATACCTTCCCACTCTGTTTCCCCTGCACTCTTCATGTGGCAACTTTCCCTCGTGTTGTACCCCGCTTTCCCCACTTTATCCTATCCCTTCCAACTCTGTTTCCCCTGCACTCTTCCTCTGGCAACTTTCCCTCGTGCTATGCCCTTCTTACCCCACCTTATCCTATACCTTCCCACTCTGTTTCCCCTGCACTCTTCCTCTGGCAACTTTCCCTCGTGTTGTGCCCTTCTTACCCCACCTTATCCTATACCTTCCCACTCTGTTTCCCCTGCACTCTTCCTCTGGCAACTTTCCCTCGTGTTGTGCCCTTCTTACCCCACCTTATCCTGTACCTTCCCACTCTGTTTCCCCTGCACTCTTCCTCTGGCAACTTTCCCTCGTGCTATGCTCTTCTTACCCCAGCTTATCCTATACCTTCCCACTCTGTTTCCCCTGCACTCTTCCTCTGGCAACTTTCCCTCGTGTTGTGCCCTTCTTACCCCACCTTACCCTATACCTTCCCACTCTGTTTCCCCTGCACTCTTCCTCTGGCAACTTTCCCTCGTGCTATGCTCTTCTTACCCCAGCTTATCCTATACCTTCCCACTCTGTTTCCCCTGCACTCTTCCTCTGGCAACTTTCCCTCGTGTTGTGCCCTTCTTACCCCACCTTACCCTATACCTTCCCACTCTGTTTCCCCTGCACTCTTCCTCTGGCAACTTTCCCTCGTGCTATGCTCTTCTTACCCCACCTTACCCTATACCTTCCCACTCTGTTTCCCCTGCACTCTTCCTCTGGCAACTTTCCCTCGTGTTGCACCCTTCTTACCCACCTTACCCTATCCCTTCCCACTCTGTTTCCCCTACACGCTTCCTCTGGCAACTTTCCCTCGTGTTGTTCCCCTCTCACCCCAACTTACCCTATACCTTCCCACTCTGTTTCCCCTGCACTCTTCCTCTGGCAACTTTCCCTCGTGTTGTGCCCTTCTTACCCCACCTTACCCTATACCTTCCCACTCTGTTTCCCCTGCACTCTTCCTCTGGCAACTTTCCCTCGTGTTGCACCCTTCTTACCCCACCTTACCCTATACCTTCCCACTCTGTTTCCCCTGCACTCTTCCTCTGGCAACTTTCCCTCCTGTTGCACCCTTCTTACCCCACCTTACCCTATACCTTCCCACTCTGTTTCCCCTGCACTCTTCCTCTGGCAACTTTCTCTCGTGTTGTGCCCTTCTTACCCCACCTTACCCTATACCTTCCCACTCTGTTTCCCCTGCACTCTTCCTCTGGCAACTTTCCCTCGTGTTGTGCCCTTCTTACCCCACCTTACCCTATACCTTCCCACTCTGTTTCCCCTGCACTCTTCCTCTGGCAACTTTCCCTCGTGTTGTGCCCTTCTTACCCCACCTTACCCTATCCTTCCCACTCTGTTTCCCCTGCACTCTTGCTCTGACAACTTTTCCCTCGTGTTGTACCCTTCTTACCCACCTTATCCTATACCTTCCCACTCTGTTTTCCCCTGCACTCTTGCTCTGACAACTTTCCCTCGTGTTGTACCCTTCTTACCCAGCTTATCCTATACCTTCCCACTCTGTTTCCCCTGCACTCTTCCTCTGACAACTTTCCCTCGTGCTATGCTCTTCTTACCCCAGCTTATCCTATACCTACCCACTCTGTTTCCCCTGCACTCTTCCTGTGGCAACTTTCCCTCGTGTTGTACCTTGCTTACCCCACTTATCCTAACCTTCCCACTCTGTTTCCCCTGCACTCTTCCTGTGGCAACTTTCCCTCGTGTTGTACCTTGCTTACCCCACTTTACCCTATACCTTCCCACTCTGTTTCCCCTGCACTCTTCCTCTGGCAACTTTCCCTCGTGTTGTGCCCTTCTTACCCCGCCTTACCCTATACCTTCCCACTCTGTTTCCCCTGCACTCTTCCTCTGGCAACTTTCCCTCGTGTTGTGCCCTTCTTACCCCACCTTATCCTATACCTTCCCACTCTGTTTCCCCTGCACTCTTCCTCTGGCAACTTTCCCTCGTGTTGTGCCCTTCTTACCCCACCTTATCCTATACCTTCCCACTCTGTTTCCCCTGCACTCTTCCTCTGGCAACTTTCCCTCGTGCTATGCTCTTCTTACCCCAGCTTATCCTATACCTTCCCACTCTGTTTCCCCTGCACTCTTCCTCTGGCAACTTTCCCTCGTGTTGTGCCCTTCTTACCCCACCTTACCCTATACCTTCCCACTCTGTTTCCCCTGCACTCTTCCTCTGGCAACTTTCCCTCGTGCTATGCTCTTCTTACCCCACCTTACCCTATACCTTCCCACTCTGTTTCCCCTGCACTCTTCCTCTGGCAACTTTCCCTCGTGTTGCACCCTTCTTACCCCACCTTACCCTATCCCTTCCCACTCTGTTTCCCCTACACGCTTCCTCTGGCAACTTTCCCTCGTGTTGTTCCCCTCTCACCCCAACTTACCCTATACCTTCCCACTCTGTTTCCCCTGCACTCTTCCTCTGGCAACTTTCCCTCGTGTTGTGCCCTTCTTACCCCACCTTACCCTATACCTTCCCACTCTGTTTCCCCTGCACTCTTCCTCTGGCAACTTTCCCTCGTGTTGCACCCTTCTTACCCCACCTTACCCTATACCTTCCCACTCTGTTTCCCCTGCACTCTTCCTCTGGCAACTTTCCCTCCTGTTGCACCCTTCTTACCCCACCTTACCCTATACCTTCCCACTCTGTTTCCCCTGCACTCTTCCTCTGGCAACTTTCTCTCGTGTTGTGCCCTTCTTACCCCACCTTACCCTATACCTTCCCACTCTGTTTCCCCTGCACTCTTCCTCTGGCAACTTTCCCTCGTGTTGTGCCCTTCTTACCCCACCTTATCCTATACCTTCCCACTCTGTTTCCCCTGCACTCTTCCTCTGGCAACTTTCCCTCGTGTTGTGCCCTTCTTACCCCACCTTACCCTATACCTTCCCACTCTGTTTCCCCTGCACTCTTCCTCTGGCAACTTTCCCTCGTGTTGTGCCCTTCTTACCCCACCTTACCCTATACCTTCCCACTCTGTTTCCCCTGCACTCTTCCTCTGGCAACTTTCCCTCGTGTTGTGCCCTTCTTACCCCACCTTACCCTATACCTTCCCACTCTGTTTCCCCTGCACTTTTCCTCTGGCAACTTTCCTTCTCGTTGTACCCTTCTTACCCCACTTTACCCTATACTTCATACTTTCTCCCTCCCTCGTACCCTCCTACCCCACCTTGTCCTATACTTCGCATTCCTTCTTCTTCCCTCCTACCTATCGCCTCTATTCACCCTCTCCTTGTCTTACCTTACCCTCTCACCCTTTCCTCGTGTTACCCTCTCTCCTGCATCGCTACAAACGCACCATTTTACTTCCGAGAAATTTCTAATATTAGAAATCGGAAGTATTGTGTTCGTTTTTGTAAAAATAATAATAATTTTTTGCTCCGATTTCAATTTTTTTTTTTAATTATCTCTCAAATTTTATATATTTTATTCATTATTTATTTAGGTAGTCAGATACAATATATAATTATATCTGTAGGTTTTAAGTATTAGGTATTTCTTGTTGCTATTTTTATACCAGCTGTCCTATTGTAAAATCAATGCTTTATTAACCACCTCCACCTTTATTAAATTCGCCCTCCCCCTCCCTTCCTCGCTCCTTTCCATCAAATTTCCTCATCTCTAACTCCTCTCTCCACCCCTCCTCTTATTATAAGAGGGCGGGCGGGCGGGTGTTCCTTACCTTCCTTCCTCCCACAACTCATCTCCCCCCTCCATCACACAGCATATTTCCCCACCCTCCTCTTACACCTCTCTGACATCCCCCACCAGTTACATCCCCCACCAGTACTCCCACCCAACAGTACCCCCCCCCACCAGTCATCCACCTCGGTAGAATTTGATAATATGCAACAATGAGTCCTTGTCGGGTTGAAGTGAAGAGCTTTCCATTTGAAATGTACTCCGAGGGATACTAGAGGTGGGTACGGGTGAGCCGTAGGAAAGTTTGGATACAAGAGAGAGGGTTGAGGTCGCACAGTTCTTTTTTTTTAATTTGGGTCTAACGTCGTTTTCAACTGCATCACTCCCAGACGAAAAAGAAAATAGGATTTTCTCAAGAATAATTTCTAGAATAATTGATGCATAATTCCAATTCATTATTAAGATTGGCAAGCTAAACATACAACTATTTAGATACTGAAAGAGCGACTCTATAAATCCTATTTTAGTTCGGATTGTGTGGCAGCACCCCCAAAACATTTTCCTAACGGCCAACGGCCGCGCCTAATCACGACGCTGTTTTTACCCTCTACATATTTGCTGAAAATTCACAAACCAGCTACCGACACTACCCACCCAGTATCCTGTAGTATGAATGTGCACCCTGTATCCTGTAGTATGAATGTGCACCCTGTATCCTGTAGTATGAATGTGCACCCTGTATCCTGTAGTATGAATGGGCACCGAGTATCCTGTAGTATGAATGTGCACCCTGTATCCTGTAGTATGAATGGGCACCCAGTATCCTGTAGTATGAATGTGCACCCTGTATCCTGTAGTATGAATGTGCACCCTGTATCCTGTAGTATGAATGGGCACCCAGTATCCTGTAGTATGAATGTGCACCCTGTATCCTGTAGTATGAATGTGCACCCTGTATCCTGTAGTATGAATGTGCACCCTGTATCCTGTAGTATGAATGTGCACCCTGTATCCTGTAGTATGAATTGGCACCCTGTATCCTGTAGTATGAATGTGCACCCTGTATCCTGTAGTATGAATGTGCACCCTGTATCCTGTAGTATGAATGTGCACCCTGTATCCTGTAGTATGAATGTGCACCCTGTATCCTGTAGTATGAATTGGCACCCTGTATCCTGTAGTATGAATGTGCACCCTGTATCCTGTAGTATGAATGTGCACCCTGTATCCTGTAGTATGAATGGGAACAGAATGGCCGAGGAGAATCGAGAGAAAAAGAGTAGCTTCTTATTATTATTACTATTATTGTAATATTTTCATACTTTATTACTATTTTGTATAACTTTCACCATTATTCTTATCAATTGGAATTTTATTAAAATTAACACAGTGGTTAAAATTTGCATACAAACGAGTGCGAATTTTTGAAAATTTTAATTCTGCAGACGTCCGATAAAGGTTTGGTGACATTCCCTTGCCCTCTTCTATTGTGTCCCTTGTGTCTGGGTGGTTGCTTATTTTGTTTTTATCTTCTTTCACAAAAGTTCAGGAGTTAGGAGTATAATGTCATTAATTTTGAGAGGGTGAGGAGGGTGGATGGGGGTCACTTTTTTACCGAAACTCAGGTTTTGTAGAGCGGAAGGGACACACGCAAATGTCAGTTTTGTGCCATGTCAAGTTGGCTCTTTGTTGTTTCAAAAGACACTTGAAAGCTTTGTCTGTGTCTATATTATTTTATAGTCATTACCGGTAGCTCAGTGGTAAAGGCGGCACTCTGTGAATCCAGAGACTCCAGAGGTGGTGGGTTCGAAACCCAGCCGGGACATGACAAGTTATCCTCCCATTTGTGATTTTTACCACATAATAATACGTCTTGGCCTTACTGCTGGAATAATTGGACTTAATAGTCCTAATCGGGCAGTATAAATAAGGTGATATTATCGTTATAAAATAATAATAATAACAACGAATATATAACGTACGCATATATATTATTTCATAGAATTTTTTTTTAGAATTTTAATAATTTATATAATAGGTATCAGAAATGTATACCTAATCTCCTGTAAAGAGCAACTATTTTTTATCTATTTTCCTCACCGAACTTCTTTTATCCAAACAAACCGGACATCCGGCGATGAAAAAACAAATAATCAATCAATCAGATAATTAATTGATCAATCAGATAAAATTAATCAATCATACATAAAAAAAATTGAAACTAGATCTCTAATATAGATACGATGACGGAGATTACATGCCTGTGTTTATCTGATCAGACAAAGAACAATTTTACAGATTTCTTTATATTTTATATTCATCATCATCATAGGGTGGCGTCATCGTGATGGATGGTAGCCAGACAGTGGAGGAAAGGCTCAGCACTTCTACCACTGTCTTAACAAGGAGGCTAATAATTGACAAGGGCCCCCAGAACCAAGCCAATACTTATCTACTCCCTGTTTATAGTCCCCCAGCTATATTTTATATAAAATTTCTAATATTAGAAATCGGAAGTATTGGGTTTTTCTTACCAAACGTGTGATTAGTTATCATATGGCATTGTACGTAATTTATTGGTGTGGGTTAAATTTATTTATGTCACAATATTCTCCCTCGTTCCCAACTTGAATGCAGTTACTCCTACACACATATTTTGAGCAAGTACTTCATTCATATTTTTCTTCTTTCACTTTTCCCTAAACCTACCTGGGGTTGGCATTGGTCAACCTTTTCCTCATGGTTGAGGTTGGTTGGTTCTGGCACTCCTAATACTACCACGTTTAACAGCTAGAAGATATTCATACAAATAAGCCAAACAGCTTTTTTTTTCTCACTAGGTATAAGTGTATTAAGTGAAAACCCGTACAAAAAACAACCATCCAAGTACAGAAAAGAAATATTTCGCCATTGCCGGTGATCGAACCCGGGTCACCGACTATCGCTCCCGCGGTGACTACTACAGAATAACGATCGATACAAAGACATGCCTATCTCACCACTTCTTATTATAAACTCGTTAGAGTCCTAAAAGAGAAGCCCCAAATCTTACCCCAAATTTATCAAACATCTCGGCCGACTGCCGAGGTGTGAAGAAACGCCATCTATATCTATAAAAGAAAGCTGTCTGTATGTGTGTATGTATGTGTGTATGTATGTATGTATGTATGTATGTTCTTTATACAAATCCACACCGTTTGACCGAGAAACCTAAAATTTTGCACATAGGTCCGCTTGGATCAGGAAATTCTTCTAGGCTAGATTATATCTCCCTGAGGTTAAGCTACAATGAGTAAGGATAAAAATGGATGGGTGACGCAAAAAAAAAATGCACGTTTTTTGACATAAATGACATTTTTTCTCGAAATTTGTCGCGACGACCTATCAACTCAAAGCGAGAAAGTTTTAGGCAAGGGTTTGAGCTTTCAATTGACATATCGATCGCGAATTTCTGATGAGCCGTTCTTGAGCTACGCCGGGTAAGGTAAAAAAATGGATGGGTAACATGTAAAATATTCACGTTTTTTGACCTAAATGACATTTTTTCTCGAAATTTGAAGTGACGACCTATCAACTCAGAGCGAGAAAGTTTTAGGCAAGGGTTTAGGCTTTCATTTGACATATTGATCGCGAAATTCTGATGAGCCATTCTTGAGCTACGCCGGGGAAGGCCAGAAAATAGATGGGCGACAAAAAATATTCAGGTTTTTTTTCAAACCTAAATGACATTTGTGTGTGTGTGGTGTGTGTGTGTGTGGTGTGTGTGTGTGATGGTGTGTGTGTGTGTGTGTGTGTGTGGTGTGGTGTGGTGTGTGTGTGTATGGTGTGTGTATGGTGTGTGTGGTGTGTGTGTGTGTGGTGTGTGTGGTGTGTGTGTGTGGTGTGTGTGTGGTGTGTGTGTGTGTGGTGTGTGTGTGGTGTGTGGGTGTGTGCGTGTGTGTGGTTGTGTGTGGATGTGTGTGTGTGGATGTGTGTGTGGTGTGTGTGTGTGTGGTGTGTGTGTGGTGTGGTATGTATGTGTGTGTGTGTGTGTGTGTGTGTGTGGTGGTGTGGGTGTGTGCGTGTGTGTGGTTGTGTGTGGATGTGTGTGTGTGGATGTGTGTGTGTGGATGTGTGTGGGTGGGTGGGTGTGTGTGTGCGTTGTGTGTGTTTGATGGGCTGGCGAAGCGGCGGGTGTAACCCGCTAGTATATTATACAAAGAAAGACACAGCGTGGTATTAGAGTGTAAGATGTCATTATTAACGGGTTGGAGTTTAATGAGACACACCGACCTCTATTAGATCAATCTGGTTTTAACGTCCTGGTTTGAGATGGTCAGGACAGGGGTTTTACCCTCCATTCGCTGGGAATCGTACCAGCTATGGCCGCCACATTTATCTTACCTAGGTTGGGGCGGAAATGCAGCCCCACGTGTCTGCTTCGCCCCTTACTGTCAGACCCTAAGGCTGGTATACAGAGACGTTTTTTTTATCCCTATAGGCTTCACTGTAGGGTGGTCCCGAGCTTGCTGTAGGGAAAACTTCGGCCTTGACAATTAAAAGAAACATCTGAATGCGCATGCCCACAGGCGCTTCAAGCAAACGTCTCTGCATAAGAAAATCAGCTGAAAGGACAAATGACCCAAGCATCCCTACATGGTTGGGTGGAAGAGATTGCCATAGGCAATACCCCCGCCCTTTAGGTAGGACATATGTTTTTATATATTTTCTATTCTTTTTCATTTTTATCTCTATCTCTATATATAAAACAGAAAAAAGGACTACCTACCTACCTATGTTTCTTTGTCCGGAGTTGTTTAGCCAAAACGGTAAGAGATAGCGAAAAATGTCTCAGAATTGACCCCCCCAAAACCATTATTGCTTTGTCCAGAAAAATTATAAAAAGTTCAAAAAAGCATTGCTGTCCAGCAGTACGGCCATGCCTTAGTAAATTTGAAATTTAGTCCCGTTGCAAAGCACGGGCAAACGGCTAGTATGTAATATAAAACAGAAAAAAGGACTACCTACCTACCTATGTTTGTTTGTCCGGAGTTGTTTAGCCAAAACGGTAAGAGATAGCGAAAAATGTCTCAGAATTGACCCCCCCAAAACCATTATCGCTTTGTCCAGAAAAATTATAAAAAGTTCAAAAAAGCATTGCTGTCCAGCAGTACGGCCATGCCTTAGTAAATTTGAAATTTAGTCCCGTTGCAAAGCACGGGCAAACGGCTAGTATGTATATAAAACAGAAAAAAAGACTACCTACCTACCTATGTTTGTTTGTCCGGAGTTGTTTAGCCAAAACGGTAAGAGATAGCGAAAAATGTCTCAGAATTGACCCCCTCAAAACCATTATCGCTTTGTCCATAAAAATTATAAAAAGTTCAAAAAAGCATTGCTGTCCAGCAGTACGGCCATGCCTTAGTAAATTTGAAATTTAGTCCCGTTGCAAAGCACGGGCAAACGGCTAGTATGTATATAAAACAGAAAAAAGGACTACCTACCTACCTATGTTTGTTTGTCCGGAGTTGTTTAGCCAAAACGGTAAGAGATAGCGAAAAATGTCTCAGAATTGACCCCCTCAAAACCATTATCGCTTTGTCCATAAAAATTATAAAAAGTTCAAAAAGACATTGCTGTCCAGCAGTACGGCCATGCCTTAGTAAATTTGAAATTTAGTCCCGTTGCAAAGCACGGGCAAACGGCTAGTTGTATAATTATATTGTTTCCATTTTTTTCATTGTTAAAGTAATTATTTGTGTACATAATGTCCATTTATATCTAATAAAGCGTTGTATAGTAATAATAATACAGTGAGGAGTCTGCATACTACTCTAGTTCATAAATACGTCCCTACTTTTGTCCTGAGTTTTGAATGCAATCTGCAGGCAAGTGCATTCAAGATTCAACTTGCATTGTCTGGGCGCCTGCCACACTTGTGCGGTAATCCATGGCATTGTATTCATGCAACTCTGTCTGTCTGTGTGTTTTTGGTTGCAAATAACGAGCCGGTCAGTGGAATAAGGAGACGTTGTTGGTCAGACGTTGATATGAAAAATGTAGATTTTGGATCTCATTACCACCTTGGTAGACTTTTCTTGTGAAAAAACATACAATAGTTTTTTTATTTTTTAAATTTACGGAACGATGTTCCATTTATTACATTGTTTAAACATAAAGTTACAAAAATCGTTATTTAAATTAAAAATATCAATAAAATTTAAAAATAGTTTTAACAATATCTTTAACATTACTTTGGAACAAATCAAAGTGTCCAAAGTATTTATGCTGATAGAATGACGCTGAGGAGTCTTTTGGGTCTTAAGCTCTTAAGAGTCTTAATGACTGATCAACGAGCAGACTAGCAGAGCATCTTGGAAAACTTTTGTTGTTATGAACATACAATGGTAGGTTTTCTTTTTTCTTTCTCTCTTTTTCTTTGCCTTTCTCAGCTTCCTCTTTCAGATCTTTTCTTGACCTCAGCAAAGAGGCTTTCTCAAGGGTTGGATGGCAGAGATTGCCATAGGCAATAATCACGCCCTTTTTACATATATTGTAATTTCTTACTTTAATGTCAAATGAAGAGTCTTATTAATATTTTAAATATAGCCTGTTTATTTTGATAGATTGATGCTGAGGACTAAGGAGTCTGTTTCTGTTATACTGGGTCTTTAAAGAGTGTTAATGACTCTTTAACGAGCCGGGCATAAAAGTGAAGAAATAAAACCCATAGAACCCTGAAAGAATTATATCTACCAAACTGAACAGAAAAAAATGATGAAAAATGCCGGCGGGACCAATTATTTTCCATGACTTTATTTTCTGGGAATGTCAATAAAAAGATTATCAGTCAGGTGGAACAGAAAATGTATTGACCTCTTACACACCATTAGCTTTTCAGAACACACACACACAAACACACACACACACAGACACACTCAAACTCTGTCTCTTTCTCTCTCTCTCTCACACACAAACACACTTTTATTTCTAATAAGGGCAGAAAGCCAACAAAGTTTGGAATGGTAAAGGCAAGCAGCTTCTTTGTTTCAAATTAACAACATAAATTACCCGCATCCCTGGGTACCTGCCCTGATTCCCTGAAGTTATCTGGAGTATGTTACTATATTGTGCTTCTGGGAATTCTAAGTAACTAGAAAATATAGGTACTTTTGATAAGACTAACTAACTTTAGTCATTAGTACAATAAAATATTAAATAGGACAATACAGTCGAATGTTAGAAGAGAACTCCAAGAATTTTTGAATGTTTTGTTCAGATATTGAAAGTTTTGTTCTATTCGTCGAAAATTTGACCAACCCAGCCAGTTTTTCACATTTCTGGACGAATCATAATAGCCTCAGAATACCAAAAAAGTTGTTTTTGGCCATTGGTCCGTGCGTCTGTCTGTCTGTTGGTCTGTCCGTCTGTGAACAAGATATCTCGAGAACGGTAAGAGCTAGAGACTTGAAATTTTGTATGATAGTAGTAGACCTTACATTTTTTTATTACATTCCGCTCTTTTTTTAGCTCTTTAGTTACACTGATATTCTCTGATTAGCTGGCTACTTGCTGGGTCAATCAGTATTACAAGAGTTACTTACCTTGTGTAAATTACTTAACACTTTGTGCGCCAAGCCCAAAATCGTGATTTTCCCCTGGGGCCACGATACAAAGGATTGTCTCTCAATATGCTTCAAAACTAGATAGGTGAAAACCAAGCACACTCTGATCATCCTCAAGAAGCCACGCTTCAAATTCTCAATACAAAATACACAGTAGTGTGGCCCATACTGAGACACAATGCTTCAAAGAGAGGTCTAGTGTCTCTCAAAATGAGAGACGTGGCCCCAGCGGGAAGTCGCTGTCGCTCATATTGAGCGACGTGGCGCACAAAGTGTTAAAGAGGCTGTCTCCGAGATCCGTTGGTTCGAATCCAATGCATGATTTTTTCCTCATTTCTTTGAGAAAATGACCACATAATAATAAGACTCTGAGAGTTAGGTGGTAGCAAATACTTTTTTTTCTTCTTCTTCTTTTTTTTACCATAAATATAGGTATTAATTTTATTCACCTATTCATTCATTATCATTCAGCAAAATTCACTATCATTTAGCAATCATAATAGAATCAACTAGATAGTACCTACCCAGATTAATATTAGACCATGTTTATTTCTTCTATGTTATGTTTTATTATATTCACCTTAGTTTTAAGCTATCAGTATGTATTGTATACCTATATGTATATTATATTATGATTGTACATAAACACACAATAAATATATTCGCATCTGTAATTATTGCTTGTCTAGCCCTAAAAAACTGGCAAGTGTTGATGTTGTATTAAAAAAAAAAACAAAAAACCTCGCATGATGGTTACCTTCCATTAAAGAGTTTTATTATTATTATTATAGAGGGGTCCGACGCCCACTTTCCTCTCAATCACTTTTCCTCGGTTTAAATTTTCAATTTCCCAGAACGCCTAAGGATCCGTAGCGAGTGCATGGTAGTATTCTGAGGAGCTCCCGTGCTCAAATAAAGCTCCTAATTTACGATCTCGTAAATTCACCTTTTTATCTTCAATGTGCCATAAAAAATTGGGGAAACTTTCTTGTTATCAACTGGAAAACTTTTATTACATTTTCTCAGAGTGTATGATAATGTAACCTATTACTTCCGAATAATTTCTAATATTGTTAGAAATCGGAAGTATTGATGTGTTCGTTTTTGTAAACTATAATAATATTTTTTTACTTCGATTTCAATTTCATACTTCTGGACGTTCAGAACCTCCTGAGCAACTTTGGTTTTGTGTCCGTCTGTCCTTGTTAAGCGCAAATCTCAGAAACTACTGAACAGATTTCGACTAAATAAAGGAGACGTATTGTAGATCCCATTTTCAATTTATCAACTTCGCACCAGCGCGCAGCGGTTCTTTGTGATAGAGACCATGCGTCTGACCACTAACTTTTTACTTATTATACGCTTAGGTATCTATATCTCGTGAACGGTACATCTCATTTTGATGAAATCTTGTATGTATATGCGTATTAGCGTATTTCATAGTGCATTTGTAATTATTATTTTTAATAAAATATAAATCAGCTCTGATATTTAAGAAACTCAACAAAAAAAAGTGCAAAAACAAGGTCTACGACTTGCCGATACAGAATTTTTTTTGTAGAAACTAGAATGTAGAAAAAACGGTGTTCTATGATATAAAATAAATTTCAAGAGAATCGGTTGAGAATTTTCGTAAATACAGGTGATTTAGTAAAAAAATCTCTGACAAATAGCGATAATAGAAGTTGAAAATTTTGATTACCATTCACGAGGAAGTATTGTGTCCGTAATTGGCAGTGTATTTTTATGTGTAAAGGAAATATATGGATTCTGTTCACAATTTTCTTTTTAGAAACAGAAAGTAATACAAGGAACTAATTATACCTACCTAATTACCTAACCTAACTATTAGGTTGATGAGGAAAAATATATAACAGAAACAAGTCCATTTGAATTTTGGAATTCTCCTGTCAATTCGTGCCTAAATATGAACTTTATAATTATATACAAGAAATCAGTTTTAAAATAAAAAAAATAAATAGGTAATTTGGGTTTAACGTCTCTTTCACCTGCATGGTCATAACACGACATGAATGTTACCCTCCATTCGCAGGTATTTACAAATCTGTTAGTCCTGCTACCCACTTCAACCTCACCCAGCCTAGGTTAGACCGGAATGCCAGCACCACGAAGTCTTCACCTCGCTGGACGATGCTTAATTTGGGTGATCTTATATACGAGAACCGGTGCATTCAACGCACGATCGACGCTGGCAAAAAAAACTATCAATTAAACAAAATAAAAACAAGGTGTTCAAAATTTCCAATTTTCCGATTCAAGAATCTAAACTGCTGAAGCGAAACGGTCATTTCGCGGGAGAACGCCTCCCAGAAACTACAGTGCTTATATAAAGGTAAATATATTGCAATAACACCAACAACAAACAGCTAACACTCCACAGCAGTGGGGGTATATCATGAATTGACCCCCACAATACATCGACCCCGGACCCCTGCATCATAATAAATTGATAGCTCTCAGGGGTCAAGTCATCGTCCCCCATCTTCTTTCAGAGGGGTCAAATAGCTCGATTTATGGGTCGTAAAGAGAATGAACACAACATAACATATGAGAAGTTTGACCATGACCAAGCGTTAAGTGGCATACTTGTTCATAACATCATAATTGACGAGAGAGAGAGAGGAGACCCACCACAGTTCAAAAACACAGTTCAAAAAAATCATTATTAATATATTTTTTGCACCATCAATTGGAGGTAGTAAGGCAAAAGAGATCCAACCCTCAAATTATCTCTTTTGGAGTTAATCACATTGTTGGATCGAGTTTTTCCTCTACTTTTTTTTGAAAAAAAGACCCAGGGTTAATTCGTTTTAAAAGAAATGTTGAATCTCAACTGTACAAAATTGATAAAACAAAACGAAGTCGAGTAACTTGAGTCACCAAATAAAAAGAAAGGGCGAAACCAAGTGTCATAATTTCATTTTGATCCATGTGAAAAACTAGCATTGAAAATATATACAATCACTTTAGCTATCGATAGATACTCCATCATTTCGAAAAGACCCCCGGAAAAATTACAATTTTATTGAAGCTAAACTTTAACATCAGATTTCTCAATTTGACGTCAGTGTGAGTTGGGTCCCTTTTGCATAGCTACCTCCAATTTACTATTATTGAAATAAAAAATATGACTCTGAGGGTTAGGTGGTAGAAAATGATTTCAGCATTAACCTCGCCTGGTGGTTATTTTCCACTAGATTAGTATTTGATGTGATATGGGTATCTGTGCCTATCTCCCTATCTCACGGATACGGAATTATTCTAAGTCTTTTTCAATCATTTTTATCAACACTATGAGCATTGAGCGACATCTCTGTTATAAAAGATATTATAATCACCTCTAGGTATCATCATTACATCCCTATCATTTATATAATCACCCATAGTACAATCATAGATATCCGCTGTATTTTTTTTTCTTCTTCTTTAAAGATGAGTGTTTCGCAGCCTTTTTCATTTCGTAGCCATGAAACAGGAGCTACTGTAGACGTTTGTGGTCTGTATTGTGGCTTGCCCATCCCGAAGTATGCCCATTTTGAAAATAAAAAGTAGTTGTGATATATTATTTTTATCTATATATAAAAAATAACGTTGGTACACATACACATCTCCATTTTCACACGATACCCTTCGTGTGAGACACTGATGTAATTGGCAAGGATAGAGATGTTCCAACTCAACATGAACCATGTTCTGGGCAAGATAGAAGATTCAGCGGGATCATAGGGTATACAAAATAAATTATTGCTGTCAAACCGTATGATCACAGAGAATAGAGTGTTCAGTGGTCTTCACTTTATGTACAGGGTGATGGCAACATTTTTATATCATAAATTCATTTTTTTTCAAGTGATATCTAATTTCTAATCATTTATTTAATTATTTTTTTTCTACCGGTCATTTATAATTATATTTATGTATTGTCAAGACCATTTGTCAAAAAAAATCTTAATATATGTATAAATGTCAAAGTCACTGACTGACCACTCACTGACTGATCATCGCTCTACAGCCCAAACCGTAAGTCCTAGGAAGCTGAAATTTGGTAGGTAGCTTTGTCTTATAGTCTAGATGTGCAATAAGACGGGATTTTTCGAAACTCCCACTACAACACCTGCCATTGGCGAAAAAGGGTTTTTTGCTTTCACGGCCATGCCTCAGCCCGCAAAGCGGGCGACAGCCCGCTAGTAAATTATAAATAAAATATTTACTAATTTATAGGCGATTTTTTGAAAATACCGTTCACATAAGTTCATTTTCTATTTCAGTCTTAAGATTCTCTCACTTGTTCAAGAATCTCAAGTTGAGGAAAGTGTAAGAGTAACATGTGTAATGATGATTTCTATGATAATTATGTCATTAATGTTATTAAGGAGATAGGTCAGTAGAGATACACCGAGATACGGAGTACTTACTTGTCTGATAAAGTACAAGGTGTAATTATTGAAGAATGTGTTGGCGGTAAGTGTACAATCATAAAAAGCACTTATTTTACAGTACCTACAGTAGAAGAAATAAGAAAATGTGTCGACTGCAGCATGGTAAAATATAAAGTACTCATTTCAAACCCTTACACCTTCATAATTATCAAGAAAATCACTCGAGTTTCAATTTGAATCGAGAAAGTTAACAAGAAAGCAAAACCAATTGAAAATGTTCTCTATTTCTCCTGATGTAATTCAAGTCTTTCCTATTCACAACATAGAGCCCCTTTCTCTCAACCCCCCCCCCCCCCCCCTCCCAACCCCTAAACTTTCTACTTGGTCTATATCTTAAGTAAAATCAATCTCATTTTCGTGGGGGGAAAAGGGGGTGAAGGTTGAGGGGGTGTAGAGGGGGGGTTGAGGGGGGGGATGATGTATGGGGGGTGTAGGGGTGGGCGTTGAGGGGGTTGAGGGGGTGTGGGAGGGGTTAAGGGGGGAGTGTAGGTGGAAGGATGAGGGGTGGGGGTGAAAGTTGTGAAAGGAACCTTTTCCTCGCGCGACGCGGCATAGCTCGAACTTTTGAAGGGGCTCTTCACAGAAATGTATATATAGGAGGCTGGAAAATGGCTTTTATCTCCTCTGTTTACACAGGGACGTGAGTGAAGACAGCACGATGTTATCGCTGGCGGAAAGCTTGAGATGTGCTCTCAGGTTTCAGTCGAAAGTTCTCAACTTTAGAGTTTTCGAAAGCTCTGGAAGCAAATGATGAGGAAGACGCATACCCATTGTGTATGTAACTTAGTTAAAAACTGAAAAACAACCTATGGCCGGTTCTATCAAAAAATGACAAAGACGAGGTTTCGTGAAACCTCGCGGTTTGGGTAAATCTCTTATAGAATAGAAATACCTTGATTATACCTACTGCCGAGTAGAAACTAAAAAGTCCGCAGTGTAAACAGCAGTCTAAACAAGGTATTATTTAAAATTTACACTTTCAGGCACACTAGCGCTAATTTGGTGAATCCTTTTCGAAAACGCTGTCGCTAGGCGTTGCCAATCCAAGATTCGCACCAAACCGAGACTGATATCATTTATTTTTAGCTAATTATAATCATTCTTTTGAGTGAGGCGTTCTTCTTTTTTTAACCACGAAGTGGTGTTTTTGGGGTAAAGGGGGACTCGTAACCTGACAGTTGATGGTTCGAGATACGAGGAGGTATGGCAAATATTGACTGAGGCGAGTTTGAGAAATTTGAAACTATAGTGTTAAATAGTAAAGCGCACGAATAGCTCAGTGGTTAAGCACTCGCTTGCCACGCGGAAGTTCCCGAGTTCGAACCCCCGCGCCGCTGATTTTCCGATAGTATAAACATGGGTTATACCAACTTATACCCGTCGATTCGTTAAAATAAAAAAAAGGGTAAAAAAACGGACCATATGACACATAGCTTGACAACGTGACAACGTCGTCGGGTTTTGACAACAATTTTGAGAAATGCAGATAGCTCGTTTTTTGAGCGAGGACTTCAATTATGTTACCTTGTAATATGCGAAATGCGTGCGAGGCGGCGTCTCCACATGTATTACTGCTCTATGGTTTCTCCACATGTATTACTGCTCTATGGTTCAAGTTTTCAGATATTTTCGCTGTCGAATTTTGCTTTCCATTTAGTGGGTAAAATGCTGAGGTAGCGTCTACTTCACGTCATGGAGTATTTAGAGCATTTATTACGTTCGTATATGTGGGTATATGTATTTTGTATAGATACTACTTAGAGAAGAATTAGTTTTAGGTAGAGTTTAACAAACATATCCGTGGAATCCTCACTTGAAATCTTCCAAAGATCTTTTCACCAACTGTTTCTTCTCTTAGGTGTAAGACTATAACTTTGAGTAGTCACTGAATCACTATAGTCGCATACAAACTTAATCCTCTTATCTCTAAAGTTATAGGACTTATGAGGCCGTGGATTTGATTCTCACTAACCCGAGCTAAAGTTATAATCATGTAATAAATCATTTATTTATTCTTTTACTTTTACAGCCAAAAGTTGAATGTTTCCTTGTTGGAAAGAAATTCATAGCAACGAGTTAGAAATAAAGGCTTTTTGCACGATTGTTAAACAACAAGGTCCTTAGAGACGAAATTTTTAGATTCCCTTCGCTAGAAACGCATTAAACATGACAATATTAACCTCACCCAGCCTTGGAAAAACAGTTCTACACAATACATATATGATTTTCATACTTTTTCACTCTGTTCGTAGACTTAAACATTAGAAAATGGGTGCACTGGCTGTCTACTAGTGTTTATAGCAATTATGTTGATATTGGTAGATATCTGTTTGTATAGCTTTAGATAAATAATAATAACACTTTTTAGTGTAAAGTAACCACCAGGCGAGCTTCATGCTTAAAGCATTTTCTACCACCTAACCCTCAGAGTCTTACTATTTTGTGGTCACAAACTCTAATTAATGAGGAAAACTTAATGCACTTGGTGGGATTCCAACCAACAGATACCTACGCTACCTAGATTACCAGACTAGCGTGTTACCCACTTGACTACCAGTGTACCATAAATGTAGCTATAGCTATAATATGTAGAAGGTAGATGTTTGATTGAAATAGGCAGTCAATAATAAATAATTCAAATCCATGAGGATCAACCTTGGTACATTAAAAATAAATACTATGTTACGTAAGTGATCAATAATTTAAATATTTATGTTGACCAAGCTTCGTATTTACGTGTTAGTTATACAAGAGATGAGCACATCCTCACGAGCTAACCTGCCTTCATGGACTAGCCTTGCTGCCCTGCCCTCATGGACTGGTTGATGATGCATGAAAAACATTCAGCTGTGAAAAGCATCATAATAGTAATAATAGGAAGAAGGTGCAGGTCATAAATAATAGCTGATTTCATATTAAGCACACCTAATAAAGGGTTGGGTGGAAGAGATTGCCATAGGCAATAACCCCGCCCTTTAGTTAGGACATATGTTTATATATTATTATATATTTTTCTTTTCTTTTCCCTTTTTATTGTATAGGTAGGTACCTATATTGTTTCCATTTTTAATTTGTTGTAATAATTATTAATTTGTACTGTACATAATTATGTCTTTTATATCTAATAAAGTGTTTGATAACTTGCTTTCTTCTTTCACTGTTCCCAAATTTATACTTGGGGTCGTCATTGGTCAACCTCTTCCACCTAAATGAAAGTTGGTTCTGGCACCTTCCTGACCCTGTCAAGGGCGCCAAATATTTGTGTTATTGTCTTTTGGCTTGACAAGGCTGGTACCTCATCTGTTTAACGTCTCCTCAGCAAGACAAATGGCTAAAAAATAATGCCTATAATACATATAAAAAAAAATTACCAATAAATTATTTTAGGTACCTACTATTTTTTTTTTTTTAATACAATACTTTCCTAGACTAACTCTTCAATAAAGGCTATTTTATTTTTCTTAAACCTAACCTAAACCTAACTGAATCCATCTTTTTTATATTCCAAACTCCTAATTCACAATTTTTATACGTATCTCTTACAGCAAGATATACGAGCACATACCTATTATGTACCTACCTACATTCACGAACTACGAGTATAGCTATATTTTATGTGAAAAGTTTTAATTAATTATAATTCCAATTATTAATTTCCATATTTTCTGTGGTCAAACACTTTTTCGTCCATTTAAAACCAAACCTTGGAGCATGTTATAGAAAAAAGGCAAAATTAAAGGAAAAAGAGGGAAAATTAAGGATGAAAAGGGAAAATAAAGGGAAAAAATTATAACGAGCAGCAATTTTAGAAGTAAGGAAAAAGGGGGAAAAATGACAAGGAGTAAAAAAGTACATCGAACTGGAAAAAGAGGGGAAAAGAAGGTTGAAAAGGGGAGAATAAAGAGAAATACATGGAAAGAATGTTACCGAGCAGGAACTATAGGAGAAAGGAGGAGGAATAAGAAATGAAATCATAGAGAAGGAAAAAAGTACAATGAACAGGAAAAAGAAGGCGTAAAAGGAAGAATGAAAGAGGAATTAGAGGGGAAAACGATAACGAAAAGAAGGAAAAAACGATAACGAACAGAAAAAGGAAAAAAAAAGAGGGAGAATAAAGGGACAAAGAGGAAAAATTTGGTGTAAACATCACACGACTTTCCTTATCCCCCAAAAAGGAGTCGAATTCCGCCACTGGTGACTCAACGGTAACAGACAACTAAAAACCAATGCCAAATTCGTAATCAGCACTTCAAAATCATTGAATTTGATATGTCACAACCCCCATGTAGGATGAATAATAAAAAAGTTAGTCAAAGCGGGTCCCCCCCAAATACCGGTAAATTGGGGCCGAGTTCCAAAAAGTTCAAGATATCAAAAAAATGATCAGAATAGACCCCTATTATTTTTTTAATCTAAGAAAATGTTGTTCTCTAAAAAATTTTGTATCTTTAACCAATTTAAAGAAGCGGCGCTTGCGGCTAGTATTTGCGGCCCTGTGGCCGCAGAATGCGGCCGATTTCAACCAAAAGTTTCGTGGTTAGTCTGGTGTATAAAATTAATTTGTGTACCAAATTTCAAGTCTCTAGCTTTTACCGTTCTTGAGGTATCCTGTTCACACACACACAGACAGACAGACAGACAGACAGACAGACAGACAGACGCACGGACCAATGGCTGAAAACAAATTTTCTGGTATCCTGAGGCCATGATTCGTCCAGAAATGTGAAAAACTGGGTAGGTCAAATTTTCGACGAATACAATACTTTCCTTATTATAAGATAAGGAAAGTAAAAAAGTACAATGAACAGGAAAAAGGAGGCGTAAAAGGAAAAAGGAAAAGAATTAGAAAGAAAAAAAAACGATAACGAACAGAAAAAGGAGGAAAAAGAGGGATAATGAAAAGACAAAGAGGGAAAAAAGTACAACGAACAGGAAAAGGAGGGAAAAAAGGAGGGTGAAGATCGGAAGGGTTGCTCGCCGGAAACGCATTAAATTCGTTACAATATTGATCGGGAAGACATTTCAAGCCATCATGTTTGGAAAACGCTTTCTATTTGCCTCTCAGAATGGGTGGAGAGAGAGGGAGGGGAATGTGGAGAGGGAGGGGAATGTGGAGAGGCAGGGATGGAAGTGGTCGTAGAAGGAAGGAGAAGGGACGGACGGACGGAGGGAGAGAAAGTAAGAGAAGGAAAAAAATTGGGGAGAGAGAGGGAAGAATGGAGACAGGGAGAGATATAGGAGAAGGATGGAGTCAGAGAGAGAGAGATATAGGAGAGAAAATGGTGACAGAAAGAGGGAAAAAGAAAGAGGGAGGAGAGGGAAGGAAAAACTGGGGAAAAGAAATGAGAGAGAGACAGAGAGAAGAGACACAAATCATGAGAAAGGGGGAATGATGAAGACCGGCAGTGGGAAGGAAGGAGAGAGAGAGAGGAGGAGAGGTAAGGAGAGAGGATAATATGTGGGGTGAAGAAATAGGAAAGGAGGGAGGAAGAGAGAGGGAAGAATGGAGACAGGGAGAGGAAGGATAGGAAAGAGAGAGGAAGGAGTGGTCTACAGAAAGAGGAAAGGAGGGAGAAAGAGAGAGGGAGAGATAAAAGGAGGGTAGGAAACTGTAAAGAGGGAAGAAGAGAGAGGGAGAAATAAAAGGAGGGTAGGAAACTGTACATGCTTCAATGAAGAATTTTAGGGAAGCGCTCAAATTTGAAAATAATGTTTACTCAAAGCGCTCCTTGAGTAGTAATAATATTTTTTGATAATATTAAATTAATAATAACAATTTTGATAATATCTTTTTTTATATATTGATACTTTTGCTAAGAATAATTTATAATAATAACTTTGATAATATCTTTTTTATAAATTGAAAAAGATCTTATACCTATCTTATAAAAAAAACTTATTGGAAAACGTTTTTGGATCCATAAACAGTATCAGGGATGCAGAAATAATGTAGGACTGCTTTGACAGGCTTTCAAGCGTGATTTTATGGAGGGGATGAAGGAAATAAATCTTCTGAATGGAGGTGAAGGAGAGTAGTAGATGATGGATGAGGGGGAGGTACGGAGGTGGAGATGGAGGAGAAGGAGGAGTTGTGATTGGAAAAGAAAAGGGAAGAGGCATAATAGATGATGATGATGATAATAATAATCACTAAATTTGTTTATAGCATTGCCACAAACGTGGCCAGCATTTGATTCCAGCAGTTTGTGAAAGAATTGTGTGTGCAAGTTGTCGAATTATGTGAAAATAGAAAAAAAAAACACTGCCAATTATGGACACAATACTTCCTCGTGATTGTTTCACATTGTTTACACGTGCGAATTTTGAGTTTTTATACTAAATTACTTGTATCTCCAAAACGGATGAACCGATTTTCTTCAAATTTGTTTTATATGATAGAAAACCGTTTTTTCTACATTCTAGATTCTACAAAAAATTCTGTATCGGCAAATCGTGATCCTTATTTTTTTACTTTTTTGTCCAAAATTTCGGATTTTCTTAAATATCAAAGTCAAATTATAATTAATTTAGAAATAAATATAAATTACTTAAGTAAAACAGTAATTTGCATGTTCTTACAAAATTTCATCAAAATCGGGTGTACCGTTCACGAGATATAAGCGTTTAAGTAAAAAGTTAGTGGTCAGGCGCATGGTCTCTTTCACCCAGAACCGCTAGTATGAATTCGATGAATTTAAAATGGGACCATCTACAGAATGTCTCCTAGATGTGTGCAAAATTTCAACAAAATCGGTCTAGTAGTTTCCGAGATTTGCGCGTTACAAGGAATCGTTTTAACAGACCGACGGATCGACAGACCGACAGACCGACAGACCGACAGACCGACAGACCGACAGACCGACAGACCGACAGACGGACACAAAACCAAATTTACTCAGTAGGTTATGAAACGTCCAGAAATATGAAAAAAATTGAAATCGGAGCAAAAAAATATTTTTTTTTACAAAAACGAACACAATACTTCCGATTTCTAATATTAGAAATTTCTCGGAAGTAATAATAATGAATTATAATTTACCAACATTACCATCTCGTAAAATAATTGGATATCCTGACTTATTCGTAGATGAGTTATACCTAATCACCACACTTGATCAGGCTTTGTTTATTGTATAATTATTGCAATTATTATGTTCGTTCATTGTACATAAAATTTAATAATAAAGCTCCATCTAAATTGTTAATAATAATTATTAAATAATATCGCCACATTTATAATGGCAAAACGCCTCTTTCCATGATTTTGAGGGTAATAATGGTAGCCATATTGGATAGTTTTTTTATGTGACAGGTTTGAGGCATTACGAGTTCTCCACTGCTTATTCCTCCATGGTAACCACCATGTTCTTTCTTTCCATTACCCTGTCCTGATCCTTGGCTATTTGGCGTTTAACATTAACATTGAATGTTTTAAGGATAAATTACCTACAAGCAAAGTCTACAAATCTCATTATATAATGCATTTTTTTCTGTAACGTGAAGGTATAACATAAAATTTTAAAACCAATAACACCATCGTTGTTCGTACTTGACTTTGTAATGAATTAGGTTTTTTTATGACATTCTGGCTCCGATCTATGATAGCTTTCATTAGCTGATAGTTCAGCCAAACGAAGAACCAAATCCGAAATCCAATTTAATGTTCGATGTCTAGCCTATCTAACTAAAAGTATGGAATTTAATTTCAGTTTGTTAGAACCTTTGAAATTTGTATTTTAATCCAATAAAGGTGAAGGAGGTAAAGAGGAAAATATTACCACGCGCACATTTCTGAAACCGAATTACCCCATGACAGCATGTACCTGGTTCCTACCATGCTAAAATAAACTCGTGTGACACCACACAACTTTCCTTACCTCATCATCATAGGGTGGCGTCATCGTGAACGATGGTAGCTAGACAGTGGAGAAATGACTCAGCACTTCTACCACTGTCTGTACAAGGAGGCTAATAATTGACAAGGGCCCCCAGAACCAAGCCAATGCTGGTCTACTCCCTGTTTATAGTCCCCCAGTCAGACTATTCCTTACCTATCACTGTAAAATAAATCAAAGTCCGTTACCCACTGGTGACAACTGGTAACAGTTAGCTAAAAATCATTTTATCAGCACCTCAAAATCATTGGATTTGATATGTCACACCCCCATCTAGGATAAAAACTATAAAAAAAAAAATAGTCCAAGCGGGTGATTCCATTACTTTCCTTTCTTTTTTTTCTCTAAAATTTTAATTTTTTTTTTTTTTTTCTTTTTTTTTTCTAAATTTCCTGAGTTGTAAATTTTGTATTTTCTATACATATAAAATATTATAGGATTAAACATCGAACGTCAAGATTGTAAAGAATATGATTTACTGATCCAGTGTACGGGTATAGGTATCTAATTTATCCAGTCTATCTCTGGGTATCTAATTTATGCAAATCAATACGACAGATGTGTGTACACACGGCTCCAGAGTTAATGAATTCTGGTCCGGTAGTGTCCTGTATAGGAACTGAGAAGACATAGATGGAATATACTCAGCAGAATATACAATTGGATAAATATTATATACATTCAGGCGTAGTCACCGTGGCCGAGTGAGTTAGCGCGCAAGGCATTGCACGCACGGTGACCTGGGTTCGATTCCGAGCGGGGCAGTATTTTTTCTGATATTTAATTGGATGTTCGGGGTCCACTCGTATCTCGTGAGGAAAAATGAGTAGCAACTTTAATGTGAGCAGCGACTAGTGGCGGAATTATAGGCAAAAAAAGATATTGAATATTTTTTCTAAATTGGTAAATTCCTATGAGGTCAAAATCCCAAATGTGAGGGAAGATAACATGTCATGTCCCTGCTGGGTTTCGAACCCGCGACCTCTGGATTATCAGTCAGACGCCTTGACAACTGAGCTGCCGGGACAGTATGTATAGTACAAACATAGTACATACATAAGTATTGATCAATACATAAGTAAATGAACTCAATGACACCTGATCCGATGGTGAAGTTCAACCAATGCCTAATGAACTATGGAACACACACGGGCTAGAAAATAATATATGATCCTACAAGATGTAGGCTTCGTTAAAGTCTCCGTCTCTACTTCATTAAAATAGTTAAATAGTTAATTGAATAGCAACATGTACCTAAGCATTACCTTTTGGATCTATTAACTATGTCCGTGGTGGTCCGGCACAAAACGATGAACCATGTCGCGTCAAAATCCGTTTTGGTGCTTCGATTACAACTCAGGGCCGATTTGCTTACTATTAAATTTTCAATTTTCCCGCTGTTTATGTATAAAGTGAGTCTTCCCACCAGTTCTATTTTTCCCCCATGTGAGGAAGGTTAGGTATTATCTAGGTATTCTAGGTTCTAGGTAAACAAGGAATCAGGAATAAACATATCACTCCTTGTCTAACGGGAGTTTCCGAGATATCGTGTATTCGTTATTTGACGACTGATATCTCGAGAACGGGATTTTGCTATTTGACAGCTGATATCTCTATCAAATACACACAAGGGTGGATCAATGTGTCAATACCTCAGATCTAGCCTGCCTGTCGCTTTACTTTCCTAATAAATTTAATAATATTAATTTAGGTAGCGCTCAGAGAAAGAGCAAGAAATAGACTCATCAAAATAATGGGTAAGTATCTCATCGACTCATTCAAGGAACGAGAGGCTCATTGAGTAATTGAGTTCCTCAAAAATTGGCTCACTGATTAAGTGATTGACTCAGACAAAATATGAGTCGATAGCTTTTAAAATAAGTGATCTTTCTCTAATACCGTGCACTGGAAGTCAAGTGGTTAACACGTAATCCAGGTAGCATAGGGATCCGTTGTTTCGAATCCCACCCAGTGCATGAATTTTTCCTCATTAATTTGAGTTTGTGACCACATGATAATAAGACTCGGAGGGCTAGGTGGTAGAAAATGATTTGAGCATTAACCTCACCTGGTTACCTTCCACTAAAGAATGTTATTATTATTATTATTATTAATACTATGTTACCTCTAGAAAAAAAAACATAGTAAATTAAAATTAAAAGAAATAGGAAACCTAATTTGGTTACAGGCAATTGACTGTCGGCTTTCACTGAATCGCATTTTTGGATAATGAATGTGTATTTGACTATCTCGTATTTCTTTGAAGTTGTTACAGATTGTTACAATGTCATCCTCTCCTCCTGCACTAGACTTGTTAACAATATTCCTCCCAATGTGTTATCATTCCCTGTGTTGCTTCAGTGTTCCCGAGAAGTGTAATGAGTGATAAAATTAAAAATATCACAGGGAGCCCTCTTGACTCCGAGTTTAAAAGGAAGTAATATATTTTATGTTAATAAATAGATCCTCAGTGTTAATATTTACCTAGGCAGACGAGGGAGATGAGTGATGGCTTTATGTTATCTTGTTGTGTAAGAAGATATCGTGAAGATTGGTAAACACCAGATATATTGGGGTATTTACAAAACCTTAGAAACTACTCGTGCATTAGGGGCAAAATAATAGAAGTTTCTGTAATATCTCTACGGCGCGCGGCGCTAAGTCTTGCATTGTGTACTGTCTTAGATGGGAAAAACCGATGCTAAGCAATGAAGTCTCCGAAACAGAAAGTTTAGAGTTTGATCCCAAGTTATGTCAAAAAAGGGAGAGAAAATTGTATGAAGCGTAACGCCTTGCGTAACAAACATTCGTACAAGAAAGTACTCGTAATATACTCGTATAACCATCAAAAACACCTTTGAACATACTACACTACCTACCTGATCTGAATAGAAATCTCTGAAAATTGCCCAATTCAGAGTTTCAAGTTAAAACTTTCAACCTAATCCCAGCGATGCACAATAACCCAACTGAAAGTCTGTGTTTTGTCTTTATTGTGATCCTTTTTTTATAAATCGGGCCTTATTTAGGCGCCGTGAATCGGCGCACTTTGATCCTTATGTGAATTGTATCTCCCAGTGTTAGGTCTTTATATCCTATGCGACAGTAATTTAATGAAGGAGATAACTAACAGCTCATTAAAATCTCATTATCAGTCTAATCAACTCTTATCACTCGTGAATCATAATCTTTCTTCTGAACTAGGCCAGTTAGAGTTGATATAATAGCTATCTACTTCTATACATTTACTAGAAGCTGTGTTCTACTAGTTTTCTATACATTTTAATAGCCTCTGTGGCGTAACGGTTGTGACTACTGCCCGTAGTCCAGAGATCCCGAGTTCGATCCCCGGTTGGAGCACAATTTTCACACAGAAAATTGTGTTCCCAATTTTTCACACAGACATTTCGGGCCCTACCCAGGCTGGGTGAGGGTAATGTCGGTAACTGGTACGATTCCCAGCGAATGAACTCTTAAAATCTGCGTCCTGAGTATCGCCTATCAGGACATTAAAACCAAAGAGAATCAATGGACATGAAAGGAGCCTAAACATTGAATCTGGGCGTCAATATAATCCTCTCACCACCGTGATATAGGTATCTGTGCCTATCTCACGGACACGGAAATATTATTATTAAAGTAGCTGTGGAAGTGTGGAAGCTAGATATTATTTTAGGTAGACAGCCGAGAGATAGTAAAAGAAGCTATAAGAAAATTTTCGCCTATAAGCCTGAATAGGACTTACACTGAGTGACAAATTTAGCGGAACGCATAGATTTTTTCTCATATAACGTGTGTATTTCTAGTTGGACAAAAACATTTTTGATATTTTCTCTAATTGAGGAAATCACACAAAAATTGGTACAGAGATGGAGCAAATACATGAAGGCCAATTTTCATAATTGAATGAAATGCTTGTCATTGTCGACCATACAGGGTGTACAAAAAAAAACGGGTTTTCAATGATTTTTTCAAAATTCATTATTTTTAATTATTCTCGATTTATTTTATTTTTATCCCGCTAAATTTGTCACTCAGAGTACTTTTCCTTAATTTTGTCCATAATTTCGCTACTGGTCGCTGCTCACATTAAAGCAGCAGCTCATTTTTCCTCACGAGGTATGAGTGGACCGTAGACCCCCGTCGTGGATACTGCTAATAGTGACCGTATAAATCTTCCAATTTAATTAATGTACAAGAAATTACATATACCGTAGCGTGTGGCGCCCTGAGTATCCTGAGATACTTAATCTGGCAGCGACACCACAACTATACGAGTTTGGTCTTGAGCAAGGATTAAAGTCCTTTTAAGGAAGATAGTAAAATCGATTTATACATCGATAGCAATAAATCAGTCGCGTCTTGCGTGAAGGCTGGAGCTTAGTGTCACGCGTGTTGGGTCTCTGATTAATAGACATGGATTTGGGTGTTTCCGAGCTTCGTAAGCTGGTCTTCGAGTGAATCTAGATTCTAGAGTTAGTAAGTAGAAGAGCTTTTTATCTGTAGAAATCTTCTTCTTTTTCTCTTTCTTTCTTTCTTTCTTTCTCTCTCTTTCTTTATTTCTCTCTCTCTCTCTCTCTCTCTCTTACTCTCTCTCTGTTTCTCTCTTGATTATGCTTATTATTGTAAAATACTTCCGATTTCTAATATTAGAAATTTCTCGTAAGAAAAATATACTATGAACTTTTTCAAATTAAAAACCAAACCTCTCTCTCTCTCTCTCTCTCCTCCCTCTCTCTCTCCCTCTCTCTCCCTCTCTCTCTCCCTCTCTCTCTCCCTCTCTCTCTCCCTCTCTCTCTCCCTCTCTCTCTCCCTCTCTCTCTCCCTCTCTCTCTTTCTCTCTCTTTCTCTTTCTCTCTCCCTCTCTATTTCTCCCTTTCTCTTCCTCTTCTTCTACTACTTTTTTTTTTATTTTCTTCTCTAACGGTTCTAAGGCGGTGAGCCGACAGAATTGGTGCCCTTCAAGAGGGAAAACACAACAAGGTGAGTGAGTAAGTATGAATAATCTTAAAAACAAGACATTGTTAAGGTAGGTAGTGATAAGGTAGGTATTACTCATATAATCATTCAAACAATGCATTGTTAAGTCTCATATTTCGCATACCTAAATCATATTACTTGGTCTGATTCAACACAAAATATATGTGTCAATTACTGTTACTTCTGAGAGTAGCTGTATCTATAAGGGTTCGGTGGAAGAGAAAGCCACAGGCTTTAACCTCGCCCCTTGGTTCACTACATGTTCTATTGTGTTCTTTTTATTTCATGTCCTATATTGCAGAATGTATCATGTAGTTTACCAATAAAGTGTTAAATAATAATAATAATACTCTTTAGTGGAAGGTAACCACCAGGCGAGCTTAATGCTCAAAGCATTTTCTAAAAAGATTCTTACTATTTTGTGGCCACATATTCAAATAAATCAGGAAAAATTCATGCACTGGGTGGGATTCGAACCAACGGATCGCCAGGCTACCTGGATTACTTAACCACTGCACGTTGGTATATAATATTTTTTATACTTAGTAGTCACCGTGGCAGAATGAGTGAGCGAGCTAGACAATATTGCACGCATGGTGACCCCAGCGAGGCAGAAATTTTTTGCACTTGGATGTTCAGGGTCCACTCATACCTCGTGAGGAAAAAGGAGTCATTACTTGTATGAGTAACGACCAGTGGCAGAATTACCAGAATAGAAAGAAATTCATGTACCTAATAGAATATTTCGAAAAGTAAAGGAAGCTATTAGAAATGCTGCGCTACCCATAAAAATTGTGTAGAGGCTTCACCACAAATAAAACCATACATACATACTATTTATACTTATGTTTTAGGTATACATAGGTAAGTATCGATAGCCACAGGCAAGAATCTACCTTGCAGGTATAGCTGACTGTGTAAAAATACGAAGCAAGGAAACCGTAGAACCATGTCAATAGAACTCAATTTCTACAAAACCGTGCAAATTTGGCTTTCCACAATATTATAAACAAGTAAGACAGTCAGCAGATGGCACGTTGACCAGTTCTCATCCAAAAAAAATTGTTTGAAAAAAAAATTGACTTCAAATGACGTATTTTCAATGAGACCATTTACAATAGGAACGTCTCTCCTATATGTGTACCAAATTTCGTCAAAATCCGTTCAGTAGTTTCTCAGGAGCAAAACCAAAGTTGCTCAGGAGCTTATGAAACGTCCAGGAATATGAAAAAATTGAAATCGGAGCATAAAAATATTTTTTTAAAAAAATAACACCATGGATACCTACTTTCGATTTCTAATATTTGAAATTTATCGGAAATGAAAAGTTAAAAAAATTTTTTTTGCCAGGAATGAAATACCAGGGTGACAAAGCACCGTAATTCAGTGAACAACTGAACAACCACTCCGTCCGAATAGCTGCATTGTGTTCAAATTCGACCTCGAAGCTTGAAGGGCAACTTTCCATCTGACATTGGACAGGACCAAACGACGAACTTTCAAATTTGGTTCCAATTGGTTTGTGCGTTTGGAACTGGTTCTAGATCAGCTGGTGGCTATTGATATTTGCTTGTTCATGAGAATCATAAGTGAGGCGAGATTATGATCATGGCGTAATTTGTCTATCAAAATGGACCCCGTCGTAATATGACCATTTCACCATGCAGTTGAAAGTGACGATAAAAAAAACAGGCCAAACTCTGAAAGCGGCGCCAATTTTTCCTGGCTCCTTCCTTCAGACTGCTGCCCCCTTTCAAAGTCTCACCCTGGGCTTTAAATATATCAGATCTTTTTAAACCTATTAAAGGTTGACAGTATTATCAGTAATACTGACAGTATAGAAAGTTTAGTGAGAATCGACCCCTCATAAAATTTAACAACTGAATCTTCGGTTCTCTGAGGTACAGACATCCCTGGACATATGATTGGGCCTGAAAGCCAAATTCAGAATCGTAAAGGAATATTGCACAAGTGCATAGTTTTATCTTTTTGATTTTGAAGGCACTCAACAATCTCTGAGTAAATTTAATAAATTATTTTAGTAAAGTCTTAAAAAAGTGTTGTTTGAGGCTAGGATGTACCATTTGTAGGCCACACTTAAAAAAGTGTGGGTTTGAGGCTAGGATGTACCATTTGTAGGCCTCATCCCTGTATTTGTGGCACAGATTCTGTCGACAGTAAAGGAATCCACCCACTCAGTTGCGCTAAAGGTTCAGGCAGATTTACTAGACACGGTTCTATCAACAATGTGCTCAAACGAGCTCTTGTATCTGCCGATGTCCCATGCCAGTTAGAACCAACAGGTCTCACCGCCTATACTAATATTAGACCTGATGGAATATCAATAGTACCCTGGTCTAATGGAAAACACATTCTGTGGGATGTCACGTGCACAGATACATTAGCACCTTCCAACTTAAGCAGGACAGTACAAGAGCAAGGAGCAGCAGCAGAAATGGCTTGTAGAAACAAAAGGAGAAAATATCAAGAACTGTGTGAAGATTATAAGTTTGTTGGTTTTGCGGTGGAGACGATGGGTTCGATGTGTGAAGAGGCGAGAGATTTAGTGGAAGAAATTGGCAGAAGATTAATAGAAAAAACTGGATCAAGTGCTGCAGCAACTTATTTTATTCAAAGAATCTCAATTGAAATTCAGAGGGGAAATGCGGCAAGCGTTATTGGTGCTTGCCCCATTTCCGAAGATTTGGAAGAGTTGTATTATATCTAACAAATAAAATAAATAAATAATGTTCCTGTTAAAAAGTGTTGTTTATTTAAGTTATTATTAATTAGAATAAGCGAAGAAACATTATAATAATACAAAATACTCTTTAGTGGAAGGCAACCACCAGGCGAGGTTAATGCTCAAAGCATTTTCTACCACTTAACGCTCAGAGTCTTATTATTATGTGGTCACAAACTCAAATTGATGAGGAAAAATTCATGCACTGGGTAGGATTCGAACCAACGAATTCCTACGCTACCGGGATTGACAAACTAGCGCATTAACGACTTGACAACCAGTGCACGCTTATTCTAATAGCGGAATAAAACGCAGTTATTTTAACTAGTGGCGAAAATATGATGGACAACTTACCTTGTCGTGATCAACGAAACATCCAACTGGGGAAATTCAATAAAAAATCCAATAAACAGCGCAAGACTTTATCATATCCTTGAACTGAAACTTTTTGGTTCAAAATAACTTTATTATACACGGTTTCCTAAAAGTAGGAGTTGGTACATTACCAGTTACAATCACAATAATTATGTTTCATCGAAGATTAAAGCTTTTGTTCAGTATTTAGGTGATATTAATAAAAAATTAATATGTATTAATATTTTTCTTTTTAGATAAAATATCTATAGGTATATAATTATTATTGCGAAAATTGCACTGCTAAATAGGTAACTTACTACTGAACAAAATAATGTAACATCCAGAGAAATTTCCAAAAAAAATATTAGAAACAGTTACGGGAGAGAAAACTACAAAAATGAAAACAGACGAGAAACAGATATTGAAACTTTTGCAAAAAATCAACAACAAAAAATGCAAATCACATCGGGTTTATTAATTTAAAAATTGCACATGTATTAACTGAAATATTTTAACTAAAAAAATCAGCAGGATTAGTTTTGCAGATTTTTTTTTAAATGAAAAATTAAATTTAAGCCGGTTTAAGATCGTAAATCAGAATTAGCATCGCAAGCAAATTCAGGTTTTCACGGTGAAGGGTGTCGACTGTCGTCCTGGGCAGGCAAATTATAACTGAATTGCTGAATGCTGAATGTCTGGAGTTTACGTATCCTGAGACTGGCAGGATTTTAAGTGACTCGCGCCTAGCATGCACGGGTGATGCACTCTGCCTCTTCAGTTCCTGCGTTCCTAATATAGGGTCTAAGAGAAGGCTAACAAAACGGCGTCCTTAATTTATAATTGGATGTAAGAGCAGGCTATCAAACACATTTACGTGAGATGTACTGTCTTTGAATGTTCTCTTTTACTTTCTTTATCCTACAATAAGGAAAGTAATGGAATCATGAATCATCCAAAATTTTCGATACCTAGTCAGTTTTCAGTGCCAAAACACGTTTTAGGGTCCCCAAACCCTAAATCCAAAGTTTCAGCCATTGGTACGTGTGTCTCCCTGTCGATCTGTAAACAAAAATCTCAAGAATGTCGTTAGCTAGAGACTTGAAAACATATTTGGCATTTGGCAGCGTTGCGCCGTCCTGGCTAAACGATAAGAGATAAAATTTTCATGAGAATATGTTTGTCTCGTCCGAGGAACGGTGAGTTACCGCCATGGGAACACAGAAGTTTGTGGTAAGGCGAGCTGGCTCGTACAGGCTCGTCTCTTGCGATGATGTGTCGGTAAGATCAAAGAGCGCTGTGGCTCGGCATATCACGAGTCATCACAAGTCACTGTGTTCCAAAGACGTGTGTTCTGGTTGATTTATTTCTTTGTTACTTTGGAGTTGTGTGTGTTGTCATTAATTTGTACAACTTGTGATTTTTACTTTCCTTATCCTGTACTATATAGATTATATGTAAAGATAAGAAAAGTATTGTATTCGTCGAGAATTTGACCTACCCAGTTTTTCACATTTCTGGACGCCTCAGGATACCAAAAAAGTTGTTTCCGGCCATTGGTCCGTGCGTCCGTTTATGTGTGTGTGTATGTGTGTGAACACAATTTTTGTGTATTGTTTTGAACCATAGAGTGATCAAATGAATTAATAATGGAGTTTTTAGATATCTATAAGGCAGAGCCTATTATTTGGAACCCGGAATTCGATCATCACAAGAACAAGAAATTTGATGCATGGAAGCGAATTGAAAAAAAATTCAGTTTCAATCGAGGAATTGAAGAAAAAGAAGGACAACGTGATGGCAGCATACAGAAAGCTGGCAAAAATGAACTGTACTTTGCATGGAAATAAATTGTGAAAGTCCGTGGTTTGCCAAGCCACAAGCCTTCCCGCGCCGTGGGAACGACAAGGCAAGCCTTAGCAGGCCAAACTTATTTTATTTTCCCCTTCATTTCAAATTGTTTCTTTCCCTTTTTTTCTGACAGGTCATTCATAAATTATAGGTAATAATTACTAATTATGTCAAGACCAATCGTTAAATAAAATCATCATCATAGGGTGGCGTCATCGTGAACGATGGTAGCCAGATAGTGGAGGAATGACTCAGCACTACCACCACTGTCAAACAAAATAAAAATAAAGTTAAAAAAAAGTTATCATATTTGTGTTAATCACTTACGTGATATCACAACTACTCAAACTCGCTTTACTAAATCCACGCTGAAACCGTGACTTGAACCACCGACCTCCAGGTTACAAGTCCATCGCCTTACCGTTCAAGCTACAAAATAAAAATACCTACGTTTACAGTGTACGAGTATTGTGTTCATTTTCAGTATAGAAAACCCTTTAGCCTCCACATAAGAAGACACACAAGGGATTGAAGAGGCTGGAACTTCACTTGCTCATGCGTTGCTCCGATCTCGGGATATACTGGGTCGGACAAAAGTCTGAAACTTTCAACAAAATGTCTCATGATGTAGTGTCTCATATATTTTTCATTTAATTTTTACGTCATATTTTATTCTACTCTACTGATTTTTGGATGATCAGGGCTCTTTTATTTGGTTTTTTTTTTTTTTTTTTTCTTTTTTTGTGTACCCGGGGTTAACTCTTTGCGGCACAGCTCGGATTTTTTTTAATAACCTTTCCGGCACGGTGGTCCCCAGAAAGACCACTTGGAAAATGTACCTCACTGCACGGTGGTCCATATGAGAACTGTCTTTAGTATCGTCTCAGCACGCTTCACTCAGCCAGGGACCACTCAAGCTTCTTCCTATTGGATAAAAGTTTTCGGCTGTAGTCGGACATTGTCGTAGCTTTCACAGGGCACAACAAGTCAGGAGGGCCCGTGCAGTAAGGGTCCCATTTTATGTGGTCCTCCTTGGGACCACCGTGCCGCAAAGAGTTAAGTGGCAAAGAGGTGCTTGAGGAATTGACTTCGCCCGGATTACAAAACAATTATACCTAAATATAAATTGAAATAATGATATTATACCTACAGTTTTTTTTGCAATACATACGTTTTAACCAATTCCTAGCCTTTAAAACTGTCCCGGTAGCTCAGAGGTAAAGGCGGCACATTATGAATCCAGAGGTCACGGGTTTGAAACGCAGCCGGGGCAAGACAAGTTATCCTCCCATTTGTGATTTTTAAAACCTAATAATAATTTTCTAGAAAGTCCAGCTCTAGAATAACAAGATACTGTACACAGTGTTGGGTGGAAGAGATTGACATAGGCGATAACCCCACCCTTTCGTTAGGACATACATAATTATGTATATATTTTATCTATTTTATTTATCTTTTTCTTATTTATATTGTTATCAATTTTGTATTTATTATTTGTTTATACTTACATATTGTATAATTATGTCCTGTTAATAAAGAATTTAATGATAATAATAATTTGAATTATATTAATAATAATTTTTCAATTTTCAATTTTAATTTTATTATAGTGAATAAACAAAACAGTCAAAGCCGTTACAATAGTATCGACTTTAACCGATTACATTGGTAATCAACTAATCATAATCACTTAAAGCTAATTCAAAATTCAGGAAATGGAACTACAATTTAGTAAATAACATAAAAAAATGAGGAATAAATTTGATGCAATTATTAACTTCTACAATCTACATACTATACTACAATCTACAAACTGTTGGCATAATGGGACTACCTGTCTTGCGCTGACAGTCTAAATAAAGCACTACTTATACTTATACTTATACTATAACTTTTATATAATAATGATAATAGTAATAAAAACATCAAAGAACTCTCAAATTTCTCTGTGGAGTGAAAATATCGCACACTCGGTAGTCAAGTGACACCTAGGGGGGTGACTATACACCTAGGACTTCCCACGGTGAGAACCCCAGCATTCCATAGCCTCGGCCGAACTCTATGCGAATGTCTTCACACTTTCTTCACCTGGATATCACCTCACAAGTTCTCAACAATATAACGGATGTGATCATAATCGATATTGTGGTATCATGTTATGTACATTATTATATTACAGGGTGTCCATAAAGTCCCCCACCCCACTCCTCGTATCTCAAGAACGGCTGATTTTATAGAAAAACGCAAAAACCCGTATTCCTTAATGTTTTGGGGGACAAAGTTTCAGCAAAAAAAGAATTTGCCAACACTGCCAAAGTCAGGCTGAGCACTCTGGGCAGTCTGGCACGGACCAACTTTAAAATCTTAAATGGAATGGTATGTCTTGTGGCATTTTGTATTAAAGGCCACATTAAGAAAAGTTCATTGCAATAAATTTCAGTGAGCTGCGACACACCGTTCTCGAGATACAGGGTCGGCCGTCCTGGCTAATATCCCCATGTTCTGACCTATAACTCGTTAACCGTTAATTTCAGAAGGATAAATCCTTTAATCTAGACCTTTTGAAGAGGTATAACGTATAACTCGACCTATTTTGTTGATTTTAGTTTCTGGTCCATTTCGTCAGCCAGCCGGACGACCATCAGCCGGCAAAAGTTTTAACTGGAAATCATATCGAGTTATACCTTGCTCGAAAGGTCTCGATAAAAATAGTTAGCATCAAAAAAATATACTGCTGAAACTTACGGTTAACGAGTTAAAGGTTGGAACAAAGGGATATTAGCTGGGACGGCCGACCCTGTATCTTTAGAACGGTACGTATGTTGTAGCTCACTAAAATTTGCTTCAATGAACTTCTTTCAATGAGGCCTTCAAATGCCACAAGGCAAACCATTCCTGATTGGGACAGTGTAGGCAATTTTTTTTACTGATACTTAATACTCTAAAAAGTTAAGGAATACGGTTTTTGCGTTTTTCTATATTTTCAGGCGTTCTTGAGATTCGGGGGTGGGGTGGGGGACTTTAAGGACACCCTGTATACATACTTACTTATATACATAATTCTATATAGAGTGATTAGACTAAATTAGAGTAAACTTTTATTATTATATTTTTTGGGGGTTATTTTTTACAAAGCTAAATTTTTATTAAAATTAAAAACATCATTGAGGTAGGTACCTACATTAAATCTGGTCCGATCTTTTCTGTTATAATCCCTTCCATAATAATCCTAAGCCAAAAAATATACATGTTCATTATAAGTACCTACCCCAAAAACTTTGCAAATTTACGAAAATTACTCCTCCCAGTATTCATTTCTCGAGGTGCTCTGTGCGATAAAGTTTTTAATTTTCATAAGCTTGATAAATTTTCAGAAATTCAGAGCTTGGAAAGTCGCGGGGACAAAGATAATTAGTGAATTAATTACTTCTTACTTCATGGTTTTATCTAGCGGTGGCTTTCACAGACCCCCTGGGAATTAAAATTATGAATTTCATAATAGGTAATTAATAAAAAAAATTAAATATTTTTTTTTGTTGTTGTTGTATTTTTTAGTTTGTTGTTAATACCTATCAAATCATCGGGTGTGATAGAAAATATGTAAAGCTTTAGATGACCTCGCTCAGTGGTTACCTGACACAACAAGGTCCTTTCTGTGAGAACATAGCTAAGTTTAGTACCCTAATTCTTCCTAATTATACAAAAAGCACAAATAACACACTCAGAGCCTAAGAATAGCTCAGAAGGCAAGTTGAATACATCAGTTCTCGTTTGTCACTCAAGTTAATCAACGTCCAGCGAAGCTAGGACTTGGATGGATGACCATTCAAATTCGAACTCTGCCTCGCCTCGTGATCCTGGCTGTTCCCATCCCAACTTAGTCTGTGTGAGGTTAATTTGAGTAGGTGGTTTGTGAGTTTCCAGCGAATGGAGAGTAAAACCCCCGTTGTGACCAACATGAATTTGAAAGCGACGTTAAACAATTATGTTATGTATAAGTAAATATAGATTTTGTACATGATGGATAAAATTGCAAATTGAGTTTCTGATAAGAACTGTAGCGCAATACATAGGTCTGGAAGTATACAGGTACATAATGGTAATGGTATTTTAATGACAATTTTCATGTTGATGGCCTGATAATATGTATAAGTAGATACCTAGCTATGTATTCTTTTCTACCAACGACAAGATAAGGTAGATAAAAAGTACCCATGCACGGAGAAGTGAGAATGGCAGGTTGATGGGAAGAAAATTGATACATAACCTACTTTTAAAAAACATCTGATGATAATCATCAGGTCTATTTTATTCAAATTTTATTTTATTTCAAACGTATTTTGGAGGATGATTTAAGAAAGAAGTTAAAAACACATTTTTCAAGTAGATAATATATTTTTGGGGTATGTCCAGGAGATTTTAAAGTAGAATTTGGTCTAAAAATGGCCTAAATACAATCAAACAAAACCAGGCTACTTTCTTTTTAGCGAGGCCAGCTCATATTACAGGTGTCTATAATACGTTGAAAAATACATAAGTAGGTTAAGGCGTCTGACTGGTAACCCAGAGGTCGAGGGTTCAAAACCCAGTCAGGACATGACAAGTTATCCTCCCATTTGGGATTCTGAACAGATAATAATTATTACGTCTTGTGCTAACTGCTGGAATAATAAGACTTAATAGTACTTATCGGGCAGTACCTATAGACTAGATGATGCGATATTATTACATTATTATAATGTCTTCTCAAAAAAAAAAAAAAAAAAAAAAAATTCAAAGTCCTGAATGAAACTCAAAACTCTCAGGCTCAAGGATATTTTTTATCCAACCATGCTGTGCCCGATACGGATTTTCTTTAAATTGAAATTTTATTTCCTTCAAGATCAAGACTGGTGTAATAAAAAAGCTCAGGCAGTTCAGGCTAAAGTTATTTATGAACTTCGAAAGTTTGATAAGCGACGGGCAGGCAAGTTTTATTTATGGCAGTCTAAAATATGAAACTCTGGATAATTTATATCTTTCATATGCCAACGAGAAAAGCGATTTACATTTTTTAATACGAAAAGAAAAACTGAAAATCGGGCCAAAAGTCGTCATTTTTCTTCCGCTTATCCTGAACCGAGGGAAAATGAAGCTTTGAAGATTATTTAATGTGATAGCCCATAATATCAGAAAGTAAGTATCTTTTGAAAATGGGTCCTTTCAAGTATTTTTTTATTATCTTTTTCATCTCTGTATTCCGTCGAGATGTAATTATGTAGGTACCTACCTATACCTATACACAATTAGATGATAATATTGATTATGGATCGCAAGATAATTTACTAGCGTACGAATAGTTCAGTGGTTAGGCACTCGCTTGCCCCTGTCCCGGGTTCGAACCCCCGTGCCGACAAAAAATTAACACAAAATACTTGCGATTTCTAATAGTAGAAATTTATCGGAAGTAATAGGTGAAACTGATCCATTTTCACAAAGAATATACTGATAAATATGATCACTATAATATAAACTACTAGCTTAATCCCAGTACTTTGTGGTATTAGCAAAATTTTCTACCGGTGTCTGGTAACTCCTTTGGCATATAGTGAAAATATTGCCAAGATCCCAAAATCAAAAGATAGAGAGGAAGAGATGAGCTTTGGGCTTTAGCAAAGCTAACTTTTCGCACCAACACCCAAAATGTAGGTTCTCGCCAATTTGATTGAAAGAAAAAGAAAATTATTTCAGAAGAAAAAGCTCCAGGACCAATACCTACACCAATAAATAACATATTGCCTACAATTTTATCAAACTAGTCTCAAAATTCATAAGATTTTTGTGTTTGTTGCCAAAATATCGAAACTAACAGTAAAGTCTTAGAGAAAAAAATATTGAGACCTCAAATTAAAGCAGAGAAACGTGTGAGTAAACTTTACAAAATGGTGAGAGTGCACTGGTAGTCAAGTGGTTAAGACGCTAGTCTGGTAATCCAGATAACGTAGGGATCCGTATGTTCGAATCCCACTCAGTGCATGAGTTATTCCTCATTCATTTGAGTTTGTGACCGCATTATAATAAGACTCTGAGGGTTAGGTGGCAGAAAATGCTTTAATCAATGACCTCGTCTGATGATTACCTTCCACTAAAGAATGTTATTATTATCATTATCAGCACTGGCGGATTTTTAAGATCAAAAGCCGTGTACAAAGGTATACATTCCTCTCTTATACTCTCAGTAGCTTAATCGATAAGGCGGCGGACTAGTAACCTGTAGGTCGGTGGTTCAAGACCCGGATTCAGCGTAGATTTAGTGAAGTGAGTTTGAGTAGTTGTGATATCACGAAAGTGATTAACACAAATATGATAACTTTAAACTATTATCATTGTGGCTTAACGGAGCTGTAGCCAGCCATCGTGACAGAAAATCTTGTTTAAAAAGCCCTATAGGTCAGCTGATAAAATCTAAGGGTCGGCTTGGATGTACTATAATCCTGTTTCATAACATGGCCCTTATAATCGATCTTTCAACTGAAAGATGCGAATAGTCGAGCAAATGAACGACAAACAAAACTAACTCATCTCAATTCTTCTGCTTCGTGCTAATTAAAAATATTAGGCAAAACAAAAGAATTTCTATTCTTCATCTTAAGATGGAAAAAACTGACACTAGAAATTATCCCACAGCGTGAATTGTAAATGAAAATTTGTTTTGCTCTTGGGAACAATAATAATTTCATCTAGATTTATCGAACACTTATTTGGCCTCTGGGATTTTTAAATTCTTCATTAAAACAAGTGTAATTTCATGCTTTTCAGTAAAACAGCACGCCATTCTCTGTAAGACAATGGAAAGTTATCTATCTACCAATAGAATCTGATAATGGACCTGATTTAATTCAGAATGATCCATTTCTATTCACAATTATTGTGCGGCTTCTATCAAAGGTAAACAGCCACAATTGTCTGGGGTCGAGGGTCTAGGGTGTAGGGCTGTAGGGTATGTGGCCGCTTACTAACGGAGCTAGTCCGACTTGAGTGACCATCATAGTAATCTACAGCTTGCATGAATAATGTGGACACTGGACATTGTTGTTGATATGGCCAATACTCAACACAATTTACTTACTTAATTAAGTAAATAAATGAGTAATTTAAAAGTTATCATGTTCGTGTTAATAACTTTTGTGATATCACAACTACTCCAACTCGCTTTACTAAATCTACGCTGAAACCGGGACTTGAACCACCGAGCTCCGGGTTACAAGTCCGCCGCCTTCTCGATCAAGCTACTGAGGTCGGTTAAATAAGTAAGTAAGTAACACAATAGCTGACGACCGAGGATGTGACATTGTGACATCTGATCCAACCAAAGTCCTTGCTTAACCACAGCGCAGCTACCAAAACACAAAACCAAGTGACTTGGCACGAAGTAGATGGGTAACCGATCTCTCCACACAGATGAGGTGTTTTTTGTACAACATTATTATAATTTAATAAGTAGATAGATACTTACTTCCAAACATGATCGACCTCAGTAGCTCAGTAGCGGACTTTTAACCTGGAGGTCGGTGGTTCAAGACCCGGATTCAGCGTAGATTTAGTGAAGCGAGTTTGAGTAGTTGTGATATCACGAAAGTGATTAACACAAATATCATAACTTTTACTTCCAAACATGAGTTTTCGTACCGATGTACTCGTATATGAATGTAACGAAATTTTGTGGTTTTTTTTTACATTTGAGAAGTTTGACAATCCACAAAGGGCAATGCTGCCAGTGTCTTGTCAGCATTGCCATCAGAAGAAATTCATTCATTGTTTTATTTATAAATAAATACTAGATAAGCCAGCGTTGATGGCGCGTTGAATGCACCGGTTCTCGTAGGATCACCGAAGTTCAGCAACGTCCAGCAAGGTGAAGACTTCGTGATGCTGGCATTCCGGCCCAACCCAGGCTGGGTGAGGTTAATGTGGGTAGCAGGTTTGTGAGTTTTCTGCGAATGGAGGGTGACACCCCCTTCGTCATATGACGTTAAACCTAAATTTTTAATAAAAAAAAATACTAGATATCTGAGGAAGGTAGGTACTGTTAGAAGGTAGGTATTGATTTCATGATTCGAGGCCATCAGTTAGATTTTAGAACACGTGTTAATTGGTACTGAAAATTAATTTAGCAGTAAATCTGTATTGTGAGGTAGACTTTACTAACGTATTTAAAAAAGAAAAGAAAAAAAAGGTGGGAGTTTCACAGCCTTTTTTTGTAACCGCGAAGCCATGCAACACCACATAGCTACTGTAGGAGATTGTGATCTATGTTGTAGCTTGCCCATCTCATAGTGTGTCTCCCCTCTGATGGGCGAGAAGTGACACAATACTTCCCAATTAGGTACTGTTTCAACACGAGCGCACCGGAAGTTATCCTTTACAAACAACTGTAACCAAATTAAGAATTCAATTTCTTTGTCAGCTTAGGGATTTGAACCCTGGACCTTCATCGTGGCTGGCGACTACCTTTGAAGTAATTCCGACTCACAATATGTTAACGAGCTTTGAGGAAGTGATTGGTCAATTCTGATGGACTCTTTACTCCTTATCTTCTTTTTTTTCTAATTCTAATATTTTTTTAAGTAGATATATGTTACATCCCAGAGATTCCAGTGTAGTGGTCCATTAAGAGCTTGTTGCTTCCACCTTGTACACTGAGATGTCTCCACTGCCGTCAGAGTCTTTGGGTTTCGTCTGCTAAGGTGTGGGGTTTCAGTGCTTGTGTGAATGTAGATATTGTAGGTATGGTACATTCGCATTCCACATTTTTTTAGCTCTATATTTTCCTTTATGGGGGGGAGCTATCAAATTGAATATATTTTTCTGACATTTTAGGAAATTTTGGGTTAACGCGCTACTTTTTATTCTTTCTTTTTCAACTTTATACCCAACCAAGGAAGTGTGTGGACTCTTTTCTTTCATTTTTTCTCTCTTTTCAATTTTATTATTTCTTCACCCTCTCTTTTTCTTGGATATAAGTGCGGTATTTCATCTTGAAAATAACTCGTATCATCACATACCTAAATTTTGTCCCCCAAAAACTGATACCTGAACAACACTTTAGAAATTACGTGATGCATCAAAAACGCAATTTTGTTTTGTGTTCTGAAATTTACAAAAACAATCCATGGCTCCATGGTCTCATCAACCAAAAAAAAATTGGCCTGAAAACCTAGGCAAAGAGGGGTTTTCAAAAAAGGGCGTTTTCTTTCTTACTACAAAAATGGAAAGTGATCGGATGAAATACTCCAAGGATCTTTTTTGGATTTCGGCCGTATTTACCATCCTCTTCTAATAACGGGTGTCAACATTCCTCTGGAGCACCCTGTATAAAATACGTTCTTGAAAATATGGCGCATTGACTAGCTAACAAAATAGTAACAGGCGTTTTTATGCAAGTTAAATTAATGTATCACAGATTGACTATCTATGAAATTTATCCCAGGCGTTCTAAAACGATGAGTATGGGGATTGGAGTACTTTCCTATGATGTATTAAATATTAAGGGCGGAATTAATAGACAACATCAATAACTTAAGTCGTTGGTAAGTGTCGATTTTCCCTATCTTACACAGTACGCAATCCGTGACTTAACGCCACAGAGGTATTACAAAAACGTCTATTAATTTCGCCCTAAATTTACCTAATTCAGAATGTTGATTGTAGAATTTCTTCTGGTAGGTGAAAGTTTTGGAACAGGCAAGAGACTCTTATTTGGTTTGAATCGGCGATCTACGAAATATAGCTTCTCACTAGTTAAGAGATGAAACAGTCGGATTAAGGTTCGGGAAGAAAAGATTCAAGTGGGGTAAATGATAAGTAGGTTAATATTTTTAATACTAACTAACATTTAATGAAACATATTATTATTGTTAACCTATCAGTATTATTATGATATACATAAAGAGCTTCTAGAATAAAATTATGTAGGTACCTACGATAAATAAAATGCCTACTAGTAATTTGATACAATGTGCTGTACAATATAATTATTAGAAAACTTGGCAACATTGTATAGAAATTTCTGTTGTTGGTCATGCAACAGTGTGTAGTTTGAAAGATGGCCTTTTCTGAATCTGGAATGAAAGTTTATTAATTTTCTTTTTTCAAAAGCTATAAGGAAATTGGAGAAAGTTCTATGAGCTTAATAGAAGATATTCAAGTTTTAAAATGAAGTTTTTCTTAGTGTTTTAGCTGTCCATTAGATTCATCCGTCAAGAATAATTTTCTTCCGTTGATAGTTACGAAATGTGTGATGTGATATTAACAAAATAAGTTATGGATTTCACTCCTATCACCTATCAGAATAAAACAGACCTTATCTGATTCTAATAGTGATCCAGGGGACTGATAATGTATCTCCCGAGTTATTTTGATGACAGACAATCTCAACGTAGCCAGTTGTTGCAAGGTGAGTGCCTAGATAAGTCCTAGTAAGTTACTGCTTGTCCACTTTTAAGTAATCAGATCAAACTGATGAAGGTACCTTTTCTAGAACATTGATTTTCCACTCTTTATAACATTGGTGTCTAGAGATACTCTCTCTACTAGTTTTCTCTCTTGTTACTTGGTAGGTGTGCTGTGTGCTTCTTGAAAAAGTTATTGATTAATTAAAAACACCATTCAAAAGAAATCTATGGAAATGGCAATGGCAAACTATAAATCAACTGTAGGAAAAACTATAAGGGTGAAATTAACAGACAAATTCTATAATTAAAGTCATTGCTAAGTGTGAAATTTCCCTATCTTACACAGCATGCAATCTGTGACTACCACAGGGGTTTTACAAAAACGTCTATTGATACCACCCTCAATCTGGTAACAAGATCACAATATTAGTATTGGTGGAATGAGAGGGAGGCTAATTCTTCAGGAGCATTTATCAAACCCATTTAACCAGGTGATAAAAAGCTAATCAGCTGATTAGTGCTTTTGGTGTGTATATCAATGACATGTCTAAAGGCAATACAATTAATAATATTGGAAGTAAATCATTCACTAAAAGAAAACATTGATCAAGCATACATAGATCTTTAATGTGTCAATTGATAAATCACCCTTGAAGGTATTTTCTTAATTAGAAATTGCCAGCTTTGGGAACAACAATAATTTCATCTAGATTTATTGAACACTTGAGTATTTTGCCTCTGGGAGAATTTTTTAAATTTTTCATTAAAAGAAGTTTAATTTCATGCTTTTTGGTAAAACGGCACAACTCACTTTTTACTACACTAAGTTCCTTATCTGTGAGGGTTCCAATCAGATGTTATTCACAATCATGAGAACAATCTGACTGCTTGAAGATCAACAAGAGTTGAGAAGATGCTGGTTACTTTTTGAAGATCCTTTGCAAAGTCTTTGACTAATAGCATTTTCAGATATATTAAGTACATGTACTTCTGCTTAACATAAGAAATATTATTACTTTATTCATACTGCCCAACTAAAACTAATGAGTCCCATTATGCCAGCAGTGCATTATAATGTGGTCAACATCCCAAACGGGATCGTAACTTGTCATGTGCCTGCTGGGTTTCAAAACTCTGGATTGCAAGTCCAATGCCTGGACCACTGGGCAAAGGGAACAGATTCTAGTGTCCTTGTTTTTTTCTTTTGCTATTTTAATTTTTTTTTTTTTAGCTTTATTAGGAGGACAAACAGGCAACAGTATAAAATTAAGAAAAGAAAGAAAAAAAAACAAACAAATGACAAAATAAATAAGTAAAAAAGAAAAGAAAATAACAATAATGTCCTACCTAAAGGTTGGGGTTATTGCCTGTGGCAATCTCTTCCACCCAACCCTTTGTGAGTAGTTGAACTCATTTTGATGTATTATCAATAAAAAGTGTCACTTCAGCCTTTTACATCTCTTGGTTGAATTTTGATGGTCTATTTAGAAATAATGTTGGTACTGCACAAGTTGTAATCAAAGATAATAACTAAATCTATCATATTTTGATTGTTATCATGGGATTATAGGTACTAAGTATTAATATAGTCCAACTAGCGGGCTGTCGCCCGCTTTGTGGGCCGAGGCATGGCCGTGAAAGCAAAAAATCCTTTTTCGCCAATGGCAGGTGTTGTAGTGGGAATTTCGAAAAATCCCGTCTTATTGCACATCTAGACTATAAGACAAAGCTACCTACCAAATTTCAGCTTCCTAGGACTTACGGTTTGGGCTGTAGAGCGATGATCAGTCAGTCAGTGGTCAGTCAGTGACTTTGACATTTATATATTAAGATATAATTTGTAAATAATACACACATTATTTGTTGATAATATTATACCTACTCTACTCATTACTTGTACAAGCAATGCCCATAGTTACATGAACAAAACTTCTATTTTATCAAAACCTTTGACAATCACCTACTACAGTAGGTACTTACTTACAGGTTTTATGAAGAAAAAAGTACTGTACTAACTAACTGAAACAAATATTGTTCCTTCTTTGTTTTCTCATGGAAAATAAACAAATAAATAGATTGTATAAATTTGTGCATACCTACTTTATTTTAATTTAAATACAAATGCTTTCCAAAGTGAAACTATGCTATAATTTAATTTTGGAAAAAAAAAAAAAAAAAAAAAAAAAATGATTGTCTTTTTAAAATAGTAATTGAAGCCCTAGTTTCTTATTGGTATTGTAGTAGCCATTCTTACTCTGTGCTTTGAGTTAGAGAAAGCCAAATCTTATAAATAAATTTCTATTCTAAGTTTTTTTTTATGTCTAATTTAAAGTGTTTTCTATGTAAAAATGGGAGTAGGCAACTCCCATTTTTACATAGAAAACACTCATAATTTGAGTAAAAAAGACAAAAATCGACTGTATTATTTCAATGAGCTGGCCACTCTTTGAAAAGCATTCATAGTTTAAACAGTTGAATACCTACAGTTGAATTTTATTCAATACCTACAGTTTTTCATAAAACATGAGTTTAGAATAAATTAGATTAGATCATGTTTTGTTCAGATTATTAATGTGAGACCAAATAGATTGTAACATACAAAAATACCTGAATGCATAAATTAGAAATAATGTTGCAGGCAGGTGTAACAAATCATGTTCAAGACCATGGTCATACCTTATTTTATTGAGTGAGTTTCAAGAACAAAGCCTTTTTGAGTCACATGTATGTATTGAGTGGTACATTCATAATATCTACATAGCTAGTATCTAGTATTTTGTGGTCTGTTGTAAATTGAACATTATTTATTGAATTTTATTTACATAAATTTGATTTATTTTATTTTTTAATGTTGCATTGTAGGTAAAATGGTTTAAGTTACTACAGTCAAACCTAAATATAAAGAAATCAAGGGACCAGAATTTTTTCTCTTATAAATAGGTTATTTTCTCTTATAGAGAAGTACATTTGACCAGAAAATTATTCTCTTATATCCCAGTTTCTCTTATAAGAAGGTTATTTTCCCTTATAGAGAGGTAAATTCGACTTATTTGTTCTCTTATATCCAGGTTTGACTGTATAGCCTGTAACTGTAACAATTCTCTGACTTCTTGTATTTTACTTGAGCTATATTTTAAGAAAATGAAGATGTCTAGAGGTAGTTATTCTTATAGTTATTCTTTGTAATCATTTATACCTTTGTACCCATGTTCTTTTTAATCTACAATATTGTATTTAGCTTTTTACTGATAGTGTCATGAATTCTGGGTACAGTCTAGAGCTCTAGACTGTACCCAGAATTTCAGGAGCTACTGTAGACACTTGTGGTCTGTGTTGTATCCTGCCCATCCCGTAGAATGTGTTATATAATAATAATAATGCAGAAACAAATCAATTAATTACACTTTTTCATGGTATTAATTATTAATGTTGGCATAGTGCATAATATGTATAAGAATGTACTGTTGTCTAATAACTACTGTAATATTTTATTTTAATTTGCTTCTCAGGCTAACCTCTCCAGACACGCGCGTGGGGGTAGTTGTAACTTCATCCGGGGTGGCCAATGAAAAATGCATCGGATCAGAAGCAGCAGCATACCTCATCAATGACCAGTCGTAGAATGGGAGTCGTCGAGTCCACAGCATCAGCCGCTGATTCAAGATCCTTCGATAGTAGTTCAGCATTTGGTCGGGACCGCAAGAAGCTCAAGATGACTGGCTTCGCCACGCTGAGGAAGAAGCTCATCCGGAAGCGGAGATCCTCGAAGGCATCCGACCACGGGCGGGTGATTCGGGAGCTGATCGCGGAGTGGACGCCGCTGGAGGTGAGCGCCCTGCTGGAGGAATACGAGGCCCTGCAGGCGCTCAAGGATTTGTCCGTACAGGCGGAGCTCGCCCGGCCGCCCGCCGCCACGTACAAGCAGGATCTGGCAACACTGTACGAGATGAAGTACTGCACGGACATTGACCTCATCTTCCGCGGCTCCTGCTTCCCCATCCACCGCGCGATCCTGTCGGCGCGCTGTCCCTTCTTCCGCAATCTGCTCTCCGACTATCCTGGCCACGGCTCGCAGATACGCTTCGACTTGACCACGCCGGGTGTGGATGTGCCTGTGTTTGCGGCCTTGCTGCGGTTCCTCTACACGGGCGACATCGGGCCGCGGGACAGCGACATCAACCTGGCCGCACTCCGACAGGTGGCGGATGAGCTACTCACCCCCAACTCCCTGGAGCAGGACCTGCGCTACCTGCTGGAGACAGGAGACTACGCAGACGCGTCGCTCGTGTTCACCTCGGACAGCTCCACGGAGGACTACCGGAGCTCCGGCTGCTCGGAGTACGGCTTCCGGCCCAAGCTAGACCTGCCCTGCCACAAAGCCATCCTCAGCGCGAGGTCTCCTTTCTTTCGCAATCTCATCCAACGACGCAGCCGGCTTGGGGAAGAGCATTGCGAGCGAGCCTTCCACATTCCTACAAGGATCGTTCTTGACGAGTCGGTCATTCCGAAGAGGTATGCCAAAGTGCTTCTGCATGCGATCTACTTGGACCACGTGGATCTTGGACTGATTCTCAGAGGGAGTGGCTGTGGCAATAACTTGGGAAGCCTGGGGGAAGTAGAAGCTTTGACACGTATTCGACCAAGTGCATTAGAAGAGGCAATGGAACTGTACCAGATAGGACGCTTTTTAGAACTAGACATTGTTGCGCAGGGCTGTGAAGACCTTATTTTAGAACATCTCACTCTCGACTCTCTACCCACAGTTCTCCGGTGGGGTAGTCAACCCCATGGGTCCCCCTGGGTGGGTCGCCAGGCGAGGCACTTCCTGCGGGAAGAGTTTAGTGCCGTGGCGTCCAGCCCTGTTCTGTTCCAACTGGACAAGAAGCATCTGATAGAGGCCTTACAGAGTGATTTCCTGCTGGCGTCTGAGCTGGATGTCCTCACTGCTGTGCTCAAGTGGGGCGAGAACCAACTCGTGCGGCGGATAGAAGATCGCGAGCCGAACCTCGTCAGTCAGACGGCGCACTCCGTGAGTCGGAAAGGCATTAAGAAGCGAGACCTGAACGACGTGGAGCTGAGAGAGCTGTTGTCTGAGCTGCTGCCTCTGGTGCGCATGGACCACGTGATCCCCCCGACCAGCGATGTGCTGTCCCAGGCCATCCGCCGGGGGCTGGTGTCCTCGCCGCCCAGTCATATGATCGGCAGTGATACCCGAGACCTGCTGCCCCGAGTCAACGCCTGGGTGCGCACACCCAACGCGCAGGGACTATTCGTGCGGCCGCGCCTGTTCCAGCCTTACTACGACGAGATCAAGGCGCTGCTGGAGGACCAACTGGTGCAGGAGCTAGACCTCATGCGCTACCGGAGGACCTGCTACGCCGCGGACATCCCCGACACCCTGTACATGATCGACAAGACGCCGCGCGCCCACGCGGCCGCACTGCCGCCCGCTGTCCCTATCCCTGACGCGGCCACGCTCAGCGCCATGCTGAAGCGGGAGGAGAAGCTGCGGGCCTCGCCCTACTGCCAGCGGGCGCAGGCCCTCCCCCTCTCCTCCCACTGCGCCATCAGCCGCCAGATCCGGCTCCGGGTGGTGCGAGAGTTCAACCACCCGGACGCCATCGCGGACATCCTGGAGGGGGCTGTGTGCTACTGCACGGAGGAGGAGGGGGGGGAGGAGGCGGCCATGTCCAGTGCGCACGCGCGCTACCCGACCAACAGCCGGACGCGGAAGAAGACCTGCCACAAGGAGCTGCCCGCCCTCATAGCGGAGCAGGACCACTACCGCGCAGGACCCGAGGGGGGGAGCAGCTCCTGCAGCGACGGGCACCTGTCGGAGATCCTGCCAGACGTCGCCATGGCAACGTCCATCAACCAGATCTCCTCCAGCCTGAACCAGGTGTCGGTGCAGGCGGAGCTGGTGTCCCCGGAGCTGGAACTGGACCTGGGCAATGGCACCGTGCCACCCTTCCGCCGCTCCAACCACACCACCTTCTACCCGCCCCCCCACCGGTTCATATAGCATCAGACCTCGCACAGGTAACTAGTTCTACGTTCATGTATAAAAAAATAAATGAAAATCTTGGTTTACAAGATTTTCATTTATTTTTTTATTTCATTTATTACTTAAGAGTTTTAAGACCCTCATTTAAGACGGCTCATCTAGAAACTGGAAGTCATGTTTAAAAAAAAAAAAAAAATGTCCTAATCAGTTTCGTGATGTCACAACTTATTCAATCACACGCTGCTAAATTTTTCACCGAACTTGGGACTCGAATTACCGACCTCCACGTTACAAGTCCCTCGCTTTATCGATCAAGCTACTCAGGTCGGTGCGTTTTTTTTTTTAATTTCAAACCATGCTCTTAGTATTTTGTGAGAAAAATTCCGATGTTGTCAGCAATAATAAGTATAAGGACCAAATTATAACATAGGATTACAACAAAGCCAACGGGCGGTCTGTCCCTCAAGTCGACTTTAATGAACTGTGATTCAATCTCCGACTTGAGGGACGGTCTGTCCTTTCGTTGTAATCCTGGTTCCCAATTCGGCCCTACCTATGTAGGGCTTAACTTAGACTGTCAGCGCAAGACAACTTAATATTATGCCAACATTTGTTTTATTATTAAGGCTTTGATGGCAGGATTATCGCACTGTTAGATTTTACACCCAACCGGTTATTTGCAGTCAGCAATATTCGTGCCTATCTGACGATTTGCAAACAAACAACATTCTAGTCCTTTGAGACTTTATTTAATTAGTCAGTGCTAAAAAATGGGCTAAGATTTCTTCACGTCCTAAGATAACTTTTTCCCTCTTTTCAGGCGCAAGAAATTGGCTACCGGAGTCAACCTCCTATCCAACACATTCTACAGTTTATCCTGGAATCAGTCCTTGAATTCGGACTGCTACAACTCCAGTTTGTAAGTGAAAATGCTATGGCTGTATGGGTTGTTCTTGCCCAATGCCAACAAAAGAAGAAGAAGAAAATGTGAAAATGTTATGTTTGAGTTGATGAAATGGAAGAGTCAAATGTGGCTATTTCATGTGAATTTCAAAACCTGCGTTCCAAGAGTGATGATTTGTCAATTTTTATTTTGTTCCGCTCTGGTTTTTAACGTTTGCGTGAAAAGTCTCCGGACCGAACCACTGTACTTTACAATTGTGTAACATCAAGCCATGTGTGATAATTTTAGAATTTCCATTATCATTTCACTCCCATCTAGATTTTGATTTATACCACACCTACATACAAACCTAATATTCAAAGGCCATCTTCATTATTTAAACATCATCTTTTATTACAATACAAGATCTTCCTTATTGGAGATCTTAGTGAGAATAGAGTAGACTTTTGATAAGATTTTTTTTTTTTAAATAAGTACGAGTATAATGAGTAAATAAATAATGTTTGCTTCAGCATTTCGAACGGGGTCCACTCATGAAGACTAGAAATGGTAAGACCAGTTTTTAATGATTTCAGTTTTCTTTTCATCATTTTACCTTCTAAATGATAAATACAAAGGTATTTTTTTAATTGAATTTTTAAAAATACTCTTTCAAGGCTAATGCCTTATTTCCAACTAGGTACAGCGTTCAATAAAAAAATAACGCCTTTGGAAGAGAGTTTCTCTCTTAGACCTAGATCTTTCAGTTATCTTCTGAGTCTTAATGATGGGACCCTGTCCTTGGACTTCATTTGGTCTGGTCTCCACACTCTCTTGGTCCAAGGGATTTGGGGTCCATCACACTATCCCTCATTGGAATCTGCAACCATAATTGGTTTTCTTTTCTTCTCTCAATAAATGCTAGATTTAACCTATCCCACTTGCATGGGGCAGTGTACATAAAATGCAAAAACTTGACCCATCTGTCCTGGTAGCTGAATGGTAAAGGCGGCGGTCTGGTAATCCAGAGGTCGCGGGTTCGAAACTCAGCCGGGACATGACACGTTATCCTCCCATTTGGGATTTTGACCTCATAGTAATACGTCTTGGGCTTACTGCTGGAATAATGGGACTTAATAGTCCTAATCGGGCAGTATAAAGAAGACGATGTTATTATTATAATATGCAGGTAGCATTATTTTGTTGTATCGCCATGAAAATCCTTTGGAAACCAGCCGTAATTGGTTTTTTTTTTCATTCAATCCATTTTTATTCTATTTTCATTAACACATTGCAGTCGTTTTCAAAGGTTTTGTATTAATATTTTTTTATTTCCTTTCAAATTTGTTTTAATTCAATACCTTTAATTGGTCCACCTAATACTCCAAACTCACATCGGCATCGTTTATAACTTATAAGTCAACTAACTAGTGTAGAACTCAAGACTTGGGTCGGTCTTTAAATTACGTGTCAAAACTGATCTTGGAAACATGTCCGCTCATTGAATTAAAAAAAACCCTCGGTATCTACAAAGTCGAAATTTTTCGTCTCTAAAAATTCGATAATTTTCTCAATTTTTCGAGACAGGTTCACAGTTCATTGTCTTTTGTCCATCATTTGTTGCTGATTTTTAACTAGTGAAATGTTTAATGTTCAATTTTTCTTGAACGGGAACTTGAAATAAAATGTATTTCAGTCCCCGCCGTTTATTTGGAAACCTCAAGATAAATTGTGGTTTCATGAAAACTGAGTCTTGGATTAACGAAGTCGTTAGTAAATTAGTAAGTCGATACAGAAAAGTGATTAGTTCTTCTAGATGTATATGAACATCAGAACATACGTGGACAGCTGTTTCGATCTAATTCTTTGTCACGTATTGGTGGTCGAAGTTGTTAAAGCTCTAGTCTGGTAACCCAGGTACCGTGGGGATCTGCTGGTTCGAATCCCACCCAATGCATTAAATTTTTCTCATATTGGAGATTGACCACATAGTAATGGTCGAACTTATGCTATTTGTATTAAACTTTCAACTTTGTATTCAAAATTTATTGTCCGTTTTCTCGCTGGAGAAAAGCTTTTTCATACATTTTATTTATAATTGTAAATTTCACTTGAAGCTGTGAAGTAATAGTTAATAGTTCTTTGAATTTTATAGTAATCAATGCATTTCCATTTGAACTGCAATAAACTTATAAAAAATATAAATATCATATGTATTTAAAATTTGTGTCATATAAATATTTTCATGTGCCGCTTTTGTTAAATTTTTAATACGTAATTTTTTAAATCCCTCTAAGTATACGGACTTAACACATACACGACCGGCAGCATTTTCAGTGTATGTACGCATGGGACCGCTATATCTGAGCATATCTGACCTCCTGGGACCGAAAAACCCGCTTGAAGAGTAAAATTATACAGGGGTATAGAGTATATTTCGGGCGCATCACGATTCGTCTCAAAAAGGGTTTTTTAAAAAGGTTGGAATTTCAGGTATAAAAAATGACCACACGATTCGTCTCAAAACATTTTTTTTGGCGAAAAAGTAAACAACACGATTCGTCTCAGTACGACAATAAAATACGGTACATATTGAGGGATATTTTATTACGTCTTATTTAAAACATCTTAGAGGGAATTTTTTCTTATATTCTTGAGGCATGGCCTTCTATGCATTTTACCTAACCCTACTTTAATCCTAAGGCATTGCCTTCTATGTATTATCCCTAACCCTACTATATTCTTGAGGCATGGCCTTCTATGTATTTTACCTAACCCTACTATATTCTTGAGGCATGGCCTTCTATGCATTTTACCTAACCCTACTATATTCTTGAGGCATGGCCTTATATGCATTTTACCTAGCCCTACTTTAAACCTAAGGCATTGCCTTCTATGTATTATCCCTAACCGTAATACTATATTCTTGAGGCATGACCTTCTATGTATTTTACCTAACCCTACTATATTCTTGAGGCATGGCCTTCTATGTATTTTACCTAACCCTACTGTCAAACACTCAAATAAACACTGATAACATAGATGACTGTTACTGGTTCAAAACAATAACATCGCCATTTTATAGGGATTTTTTTTTTGGTGCGAGAGGGAATTTTTTCTTATGGGGATAGTTTGAAAGGGATATTATATATTTTCGATTTTTGAGTATTTGAGACGAATCGTGTTATGAGACGAATCGTGTTGTGAAAAAGGCCACCTCAGGTAGTTTGAGACGAATCGTGAAATCCCCTATATTTCTATACTAAAACATAGGAATAGGTGCCCACCGGTGGAAAAGCAGGTTTGAAATCAAGAAGGTCACTTGTCCCACCGGTGGGACAACTGGTCCATTGCGTACATACTCACTTGTCCCACCGGTGGGACAACCGGTCCATTCAGTACACACGCAGTTGTCCCACCGGTGGGACAACCGGTCGTAGCATGTCGAAAAATATCTCGTTTTGAGGAGGAACGAATTTGTAAATCCTGCTTTTATAGATTTACAGCAGAATCCCGCGAACTCGAAATTCAAGGGACAGAAGCTTTATTTCGAGCTATCGGGATTTTTAACAAGAAACGAAGTTCAAAAATGACCAAAGAATTCCTTCGAGTTTTTTTTTTTCTTCGATCGGGATTTTGAGTTGGCGAGATTCTTTCTACTGTACTTGGAAACGTGAAAATCGCTTTCTTTTTTTGTCTTGAACCACTTGTTCGATGTTCGAAGGCCACCTTTTAAGATAAGGTAATATCTATTTGTAATAAATGAATATTTTTTTGCGAAGTTTGAAGAAGGATAACAACCATGTGGATTCGGGCTTCGTGTGAAAGGCCTCGATTCTATACAGTGTAACATTGAACTCCATAATCTCGTGTTTCTCTTCGATCTCATTTCTTTTTATCTCTCACTCTGTGTCCCAGTTTTTAATCAAGGTTTTTGTGTGTCGAAAATTCTACTGAGAACATTTTTTTCCCCCTATCCGTCATGAAGATACCCAAAATATTCACTGGCTTGAAACCTTCACCCTTGAAAACTTTATTTATTAGGTACTTCCGAGAAATTTCTAATATAAGAAATCGGAAGTATTGTGTTCGTTTTTGTAAAAAAAGTTGACATTAGTTTGCAATGCTTTACCTAGTAAAGTTAAGTCTTAAGTATAATTTGAGATCATATTTTTTATTCCTTATACTGGCCACAAAAAAGTAGAAATAATCATATTGCAGAAACAATTCTTAGTTTCGCTGTTCAGAGAGGTAATGTTGCCTCAGTGCTGAGCACACTGCCTCGGGAAGATGTCCTGGGCGAAGTCTTTTATATTTTGTAAAAATAAAACAATTAACCTTTTTGTATAAAAAAAAAAAAAAAAAAAAAAAAAAATTAACAATGTTGGCACATTTTGCTGTTGTGACTTGGTGACCACCACTATTGTTGGGAAACTTTGTATTTTTGTCAAATCTGAACTTTCTGTTCAAGTCTTCATCAATATAATTACTGCAGATTACGTAATTGCAGCAATCAGATGCATGTAAATAAAAAATATATATATATATATAAAAAAAAAACAAAGCTGTCTTTGGTTACATGTGAACAAAAATTTTTTTTTCCCATGGATTAAAAGTAGTGGAGAACTTGTAATGCCTCAAACCTGTCAGATAAACTAAAGCCGTATTTTTCTTTCTAACCAAAGTGGATTCAACTGGAATAAAATGGACGAACTGGAAGAAAGTCATTTTTCTTTTGGAAAAGGAAAAATCTTCTTCCAGTTTGGTTAACCAAAATGGATTTATAAAATTCTTGCTTCCATTTGTTTTAAAGGTTAAGTCCATTCTTTATCTTTAAAAGTACCGAAACGCATTTTTTTTCACAAATAGTGGGGAACCTAAACTGGAAATATTTGGAAATACCGAACTTGGAAAAAAAAAATATCCAAAAGAAAAATACACCTTAACTGATAGCAGCTATCGAAAATCGTTATTGCTGTGATATTCTTTGTGTTCCCGCTATCTAAAATGGGCCATTTTATGTGATAGGTTCAATGCTTCTGTGTTCTACATCAATAAGTGATGATTTTTCCATTTTTTTTCCTTTTAACCCTCCTTCACTTATGTTTCTTTGGGTCAAAAAGATTGTCTTGATTATCTGAAGAAAAGCTGTTTATTTTCAGTAAATTTTAATTTTTAATCATGCTTTACAATTTAGACCTTACTCAACTCATCAAGTGTATCTACTTTTGTTCATAAAGACCTCAATACATCAGTTCTTGTAAATAGTAAACATAATATATGCTGAACCACTTTTTCTCATATCATTGTATTTTCACCATGAAGTTTGGTTCTTTGCTTTTATAATAATTATTTTTGTAGTATTTGTACTGGCCCACATTGAATATAAGAAAAATAGCTAAATTTTATTGCATAGAAAACAACTTTGTACAAACCATTCAATCAAACCAAACTTTTTTAATACCCTATACTTGTAAAGTCAAAAGTCACTGAACACTCATTCATCTCTGTTTCACCATACTGGTACATGTAACATGCTTGAAATTTGGTGTGTAGGTGCTTTTTAGGCATCATAGGTTATAGGTTTACAAAGAAAGGATTTTTCAATTTTCCAATTTGGGCGCCAGTCATGGGGAAATAACACAATAACCTCTTCATCACTGTTTCTCTGCACTCATGAATTTCTTGCTGATATTTTGTAACGTAGGTCCCTTTAATGTTCTAGATGTGCAATGAGAAAGGATTTAATGTTCCAACAAGGATGCCAGCCACCGGGATAAACACATCATTTGAAATCTTTCTGGTTGCAACCATAGCAAGGCACAAGTTAAACAGCTTGTTCAATCATACCCAAACATTAATATTTTTCACAAAATTCTAAATAAATCCCAAAACTTTCTTATATTTAAGCTACTTTCATAATAATTAAAAAAAAATATTACAAACATTATTCTCGCTCACAGCAATTTCAGAGAACTAAACTTCAAATTTCCTGTATTTTAATTATAAGCTTTTCGTCTGTAAATAGTATTAACCAATTTTAATTGCTACATGACTGTACAAATTGTATCTCATAAGACAGAGTTCTATAAATAGTATATTGTATGATTTCAAAAATAAATTAAATTATTTATTGTATATTACATAATTCTTGTTTTAATTTTGAACAGTTCAATATCATGTTTTTTTTTATATATAAGTTCATTAAATTTAAAACAAATCCAGGGTACATAAAGATAAAAAGTATAATTATATTGGAGGATACATGCTATGATAAGGGATAATTAGGTATATTGTAATAATTATAATATCTATATGTGACTTATAAGAAAGAAAAAAATCATATACCTAATAATAATAATAATAATATAAAAAAAGGATACACATACATAAAACTAAAGTAGCTCAGGAGGTTAGAGGGCAGGTCCAGAAATATGATTTTTTTCTTCATTTTATATCAGAGCATAAAAAAAAGCAAAAAACAAATACAATACTTCTAATATTTGATATTCTTGTGAGTAATAAAGAAAAGAAAATCCATTGACATTAAAATATATTTAGATTAGTACCTCCTTGAGCTGTTTATAGTGAAATAAACCAAATCTAGAAATGAGAGTCAGTTGACTGTAGACTAACAGTTTATTAAAAACTTCTGGATTTTCTTTCAAATGGTTACAATTTTTTATATTATTCTTTTACCTTCTGAGGGAATAATTTATTCTGCAGTTGTGTTACAGTACACATGGTAGATTATGTTTCAGAGAAATACTACAAGTAATCTTCTGCATCCTCAAATAACAAAGCAAGAAGAGAGTTGTCACTGAGCTCATCACCTGTCAGTTTCTGAGGACCCTTCCATCGGATAATGGTTGGCAGGTTTTGGACATTGAGAACGGTGCGAAAACTATTTGATTTGTCTTTCCACTGCTCTCTGTTTCCTGCGTCTGCTATGATCAAATGATCAATCCTAATTTTACTCACATTATTATGCAGGTAGGAATCAACTGATGGTTCTGCTTTCACACAGTCTGGACACCAACTTTCACCTGTTGACATTTTTTCCCCGGTAATATAAACAAATATTTTGGAACCTTTCAGTCTATCATTTTCCAAATCATCTGTTATCTTTTTCAATTCCTCATAGCCTCGTACAAAGTGAGTTTTAAATGAATCTGAGATGAATAAGTTTGGTTTTGACATTGTTGAACTGAAAAATAAAAACACAGCTATACAGAATCAAACAATAAAATAGATAGGTAGTCAATAAGTTCTGATTAACATTAAGGAAAAATTAACAACAATATGTTAATACTTCTAAGGACTTGTAGATTTTCAATACTGTTTTAAATGGAGCAATGAAAGTTCTGACTCAAACTTGTGATCACAAATTCCTCTCAAGACTATTCATCTGTTTGCAACTCACTGACCTCAGTAGCTTGGTTGATGAGGCAGTAGACTTGTAACCTGGAGGTCAGTGGTTCAAGTCCCAAGTTTGGTAAAAATTGAGCAGAGTGAGTTTGAGTAGGTAATGGTAACATCATGAAAGTAATCAACAAATATAGGTATGATAACTCTTCTTAAAACCCACATAAGTTCCAAATATACCACTATCCAAACTTAAGAAACAATAAATAAAAATAAGACACTATAAACGAAAAAGAACAAAAAAAGTGTCCGGGTCATTTTCATTTATCTTGGGCATATCAAGTCCGCAACCTTTCTCCTTTAATAAATGTGAAAATAATAGGGATATATGACTAAAATCTATTTGATCACATAGGAAACAATTTTTTTTATAAATTACAATAATAAATTGTCTTTTAAACTAATGTGGAGACTCAAAATTGCCAGTTATGTAAGTAACGTTCATGATATTTTAGGTGTCCCTTAGTCTAAGATTTTACTGTGTCTGATAGGAAAAAATGCATTTCTCCCCATTATTTTCACCAAAATCCAATATAAATGAGAAAAATACAGTTTATTTAGGATGTGACTATTAGTTTTCATAAAAATAATAATGTTCACCTCATTCTACAGACGTGTAAAGTTGTGTCCCTACGAAGAAAAAAAAATCTCCGTCATGAATGTTACCCCCAAAAAAATGTAAACCATTTTGAAAAACCCTTAGAATGAGAAGCTAGCAGCTGCCGCCATTTTGCTTCTTACAGATGACATTGTTTTTGTTTTGAAATTTCCTGTCAGTTGGATGTTGGATGCAGTACAGTGAGGGACAATGGTGGGTCTAATTTTTTTTGACAAGAACGTTACGCGGTTTTTTAAATAAATTGTAATGATTCTTTAATATATAATATATTTCTTTAATTCTTCTGCATGTCCTCTTTCCAATCAAATATTTTTTTTTGTAAAGTGAATATTCTTTTATTGAGAAAAGATTGTTTTAGTGGCGTGTTACTCATGAACGTTACCGTCATGAACGTTACCCGTGGTCATGAACGTTACCTGGTACGTTAAGTTTTTGTAATTTTGTGTGAAGAGGTAGCTGCTAGAAATATTCTAAATGAAAGCTTTTGCTCAAAGGTATTTGTCTTAGTCTTCTGAGCCTAAAAATTGTTTAGGAAAAAGGTAACGTTCATGACTTGAAAAAATCCAATTGCCCAAGATAAATGAAAATGACCCGTCCATATCATTGCAGGGATGCAGTGTCTGAGGAAAAATGCATCTGTAAAATTGTACAAAAGAAGCGTCTGTATAATTGTATGAACATTGGCTTGTAAGGAAGTAAAGAAGTGGATCTTGTGATTAAAAAAGTTTCTGCTTTTTCTCTGTGCCTGAAGAGTCACACTATAACACTAACACATAAAACCTATTTACCATCCTGCATATCCCACAGATGATTATTCATTGTGAACACCAAAGCATAGTGTATAGATTTAAGAAGTGTGGAAACGAACCCCAATTGCATGGAAATGCCACATAGTGCGACACCATTGCGAAGGAGTAGAATATTTCTTGTGGTCTATTTATGTTTACATTTGATATGGGTGAGGGACAAGGAGAGGAGACTCCTTTGCAATACTACCACTGAGAACGCCACAATGTAGGCCAGCAGAGGTAGGTTTCCACACTTCTTAATTCTACATGCTATGACCAAAGTGTCAGTAAAAAAGTACAGACATGGCACCATTCCCCTGGTGTCTACACTATTGTATGGACAAGGCACTCACTGTGTTAAAGATCTCATTGAAAGATTCATCAGATCTGAAAATAATCCACAGAAACCTGCCTTCTCAGTTACACCCAATTATGTCCTTGAATCACAGGCTCTCTATAATGGTTGTTTTCTATGATGTAGGAATCATATCTCTTCCTATTGAATCCTCAAAATAAAGAATCTATTTATCTCCAACCCAAAATTATTCGAATAAGGATTTACTTACCAGCGCTAACAGATTTATAATGTTGTGAGAATCAATAAGAGCTTATTTTGCCACAGAGAAGAGAAAATTTGTTATCAACTTTCCTGTGTTATCTTATCAGTGACTGTTTTATTACTAATAATGCCTCATCATTCAACAATAATTCTTGTTATTCTTTTTTTTTTACTGGGTAAGATTTCAGTCAAATCCGTCTTAAATGAACTAGAGGTCTTTATTGATTCCAAACAAAGTGCAATAATTCACAAGGACTAGAGATTAGAGATGGCAGATCAGGCAGATGACCGGTAGTGAAACCACTACACATACACACTTTACACAGCCGCCCAGAAAGTAAGTAAAATATGGTATTCCTTGACAATGTTGCGAAAACATGAAATTTTGAGAGAGCACAGTAACAACAACAATAAACAAAATCAGCTGATCGGATCAGCTGGCTTGATTTCTGCTACGATGAGGTTACAGAGCATTGGAACTATAAGAAAAAAAATTATGGAGGAGGAATGAATATTATTTTATTGTATTTCACATAATTATTTACTATTATTTATTGTAAATTGAAACATGCTTACTTGAATATTATAATTAAAATTAAGTCTAATTTTGTTATTTATCTTTTCATTACTTGATGGACCCAGGTTTCCAAGTGTCAAGTGGCAATTCATCGCCCATGGTGCAGGTCGTAATTTTGTTCATTTTCGTCCAAACTGATACTTTTGTAAGAAAATACTCAGTTTATTTAAAGTTCCCGGAAGTCACGGAACTGATCCAGTGTTCAGAGTAAAAAAATATAACAATTGCTTTCCATTCCAATATACTTTGAGCTGGTCGCTGAGCTTGGGTTGTATGATGCAAGAAGATGTGACATTGTTGCAGTGAACTCGGATGATACACGAGTTCTGATACTCGACCCTACAGTTCGATTTGAACAGAATATTTTGCAAGCACAAACAGTTGAATCTGAGAAAAAGGCAATCTACGAACAATGCATCCCTGACTTGGCAAGAAGATATAATATTGATCCTCAAAAATTCAAAGTCATTGGACTACTCTTTGGAGCACGTGGAACAATACCTTCATTCACTTGGAATACCCTAGCAGAAGTAGGTATGAGTAATAAGACCCTCACTGAAATAAAATTCGTATTCTCAACTTACACCTCTTCAACCAATAATCAATTTTAAAAAAATTCTCCAAATTATCCATCTACCTACTTGATATTTCCAATAAATTGGGATAGTAGAAGTATACTGTCAACTAAGGTTATAAAATAAAAGATAAACCATACATCAAGACTACATTAAGAAAACCGGACTGTATAGTCAAGGGACGGATACGTCTCACGGTCGAGTCTGCTCTCTCTCTCTCTCTATTGTATGAGCTCTTGTTCTTCAAAATGTCTCCTGCATTTGAAAATGTGCCTCGTTATAATTTCATTTTTCTACTCTCAATTTTCACCTCCTTGAAATAAAATCATCTGATGAATTATTTTATTGTAAAGTCGTGTGATGTTCCAGCTACTATCACAAATTTGATTTGTTTTGTTTGAAATTGAATGCAATGCAAAAAAAAGCTTTCAAATTTTGCATTACTGAATTTTCTGATTGCAATATCAATTAATTTTCAATCGGTCTGTTTTATTTAGTTTATTCTGAAGTTTAGTTTTTATTGATCAATTTAGGGAATCTACGAATATTTTTTTTAATTGGTGTCCGAAAAAATAAAACCTCTTTTCTTTAAACTTTTGTTTTGAAAGTCTGTGTGAAAATAATTTGTGTTCTTCAGCCATTAGCAAGAGAGCGGCTGTGATAGGAATCTTCTCATGCAAAAAGTTCTAGTTGTGATTACTTCACACTTTTACGTCTAATCACTATAGTTTGGTAAGTTTCTAGACCATGATCAGTTCAGAAGACTCAGACAGTTCCAGCTGTGTGTTTTGTGAAGGATTTATCATTTAAAACCTACAAGGGTTTGTAACAATAGCTAGCTAACTATTGTTTGTTCAAAGTCCATTCCTCTCCTAGTTTCATTACTCACTTTCTCAATGCCATCTACTTTTGGCATATCAGCATTGATAGTACCTACTTTTACAGTCTTAGTCACTTGACTTTCTTTCTTACATTGTCTTGTTCTATTTTCCAGTCAAGAGAAAAGTTTGCTGAATAACTATCTGTTTTTAGAATATTGTTAAGTGTGTGTAATAGGTAACTAACTATTAAGACTTATTTGTGAAATATATCAATAATTGTGTGTATTGTATAGAATATACCCTCTTTCACCTCATACGCCAGCATCAATAGTGTCTTGAATACATCAGTTCTGGTAGGTTACCAAAGTTAAGCTACATCCAGCCAGGTGAAGACTTAGTGATGCTGGCTATCTCCAGCCCATCCTAAACTGAATGGGTTTCCTATATTTATATACCATGACAAAAGTACCTGTACCAAGCCACCTTTAGTTGCCCCATCCTAATCATCATACCTATCTGATCATATGTGTGATTATTATTATCTGACTTGGTTGCAGGGTTTTCAGTGAAACCCTTACAATCAACACTGTGACCTAATCAGATCTATTGTAACAAGTTGATTCTATTCAGTTTTAACATCCTGATTTGAGATAGATAGATACCCTCCATTTGCTGAAAATTGTCCCAGCTACCCACATTAACCTCACCTAGCCTGGGTAGGGCCAGAAATGCCAGCCTCACGTGTTTTGAGGGGACAGAATTTTCTTAAATAAATCTGCCCCAACTGGGAATCAAACTCGAGACCTCTGGACTATGGGCAGTAGTCATAACCGTTACGCCATGGAGGCTGTTGATTTTTTTTGTGATCAACCTCACTAAATACCTACAGAGCTTATCAATTTATATTTCAATTTTTCACACCAAAATTGTTAATAATCTTTCTGTTTCAGTTCTAAAAATGGCATGGACTGCATATCATTATGGTCTAGCCACTGTCATGGTGGTAACTGGTTCCATCAACACACTGAGTACCAAGTAAGTGATTACAAAGAGAGCCATTATATGCATGTAAGTCAAATATACAAATACAAAGTTTCTCCACCTTTATCTCACCTTTCCCCTGAGACGTTTTCCTTTGTTCTCTTGTAAGCCTTGAATTAACATTGATGAACTTTTTTTTACCACCCTCAGTAACTTAATCAATAAAGCAGCAGACTTTTAACCTGGAGGTTAGCATTTCAAGTCTATGTTTCAGCATAGATTTAGTAAAGCTAGTTTGAGTAGTTGTGATATCTCAAAAATGATATTTTTTATTGACCTAATTTTTACTTTGTTCACTTCATAGATGGGCAGATCACTTGAAGTCTGTAGGTTCGGATGGAAAACTGAGGAACTTTGATCATCCATTCTTCCAGTCTTGTTCCATGTTTCTTGGGGAGCTTCTGTGTCTTCTTGCATTCAAAGCTATCTACAGTTATTATGTGTACAAACAAGTAAGTCCTAACATTATATTGGAATAGCCACCAGAACATAGACTGCAGTGATGACCATGGATAAATAAATTAAAAACCAGATTGGTGAACAATCTGTGTTTTCACCATGATGGATGTTGCTCAACTTCAATGATTGGATTAGAACTAGAGTATTCAATGTGCTATTTTAGCATATTCGCGGGTACCTAAAAATAAATTGATGTTCTAGAAAATTGATTTTCTTGAAATTATCCTATAGGAATTCATAGCTACTCTAAAGCAAAAATAAACTGAACTCATTTTGTGTCAAGGCATAAATACTTTGTGAAACTGTGTGTTAGTACAATAACATCTACATCTACATAGGTACAGTGCCTACATGTCTACACATAGGAAAATAATAAAATAATGCTCTAATTCTTAACAACAGCTTGCCAATACAGCAGTTTGAAAATTTTTGCGATTTCTGTTATACTCTAGGTGACGTTTTTTTAAGAACAGAATATATTTTCATAAGTTACTGGTAAGCAAGATTTTGTATATTAATGGATGTTTTAGAAATTCTCATTGGTAGAATAATATTTAATTATTCTTATTAATTTTTTTCTTCTAACTTTGTTATTCTTGTTATATTTTATTCTATAGTGTATAGTTGTATACTATGTAATTGGGTGTTGGTTAACTTTTGTAAAGCCAACACCTGTATTGTATGTACTTCATTCTAAAAAAAAAAAATACTTCACTCTGTTGATATTAAGGAGCAAAATTAAATTGCACATTATAAAACAAACAATACTTACAATACATATTCCTTGCCTGCTCAGTACCTTTATGTAGGCAGCAGTATAAATAAAGTCTCTTTTTGTCTGATGTTCAAAGAAATCCTCATATATTTGACAAATAATAGGTTTTATTCTATCCCTTTATCCATAATTTCTCCTCCTACAAGAGGCGAGAAGGATTGTATGGAGAAAGTGAGATGTCCTTTATTTGCTTGATCCCCAATGATAGGAACAGGATGCATGAAATGAAAAAAAAAAAAAAAAAAAAAATCACAAGACTCAAGTGTTTCAATCTATGTATAAGTACAGTTGGATATTATTATCTATTATTATTATGAAAATCTTTATTAGCAGGACATAATATGTACAAACAAATAAAGTTTGCACATTACTAAAAAATACTTATTACTTATTACTAAAAAAAAAAAAAAAATATAACACTTTTATTTTGTGTTTATTTGTTTACCGTATTTATCAACTTTTTGACAAAAAGAGGTTTACCTCTTTTGACATGGATACAAAAGTATCTTAACTGTCATGTTTTTTTTTTTTTTTTTTAAAGTGGGGTTTAACGTCGCTTTCAACTGCCATGGTCATATCACGATGGGGGTTTTACCCTCCATTCGCAGGAAACTCACAAACCTGCTACTCACATTGACCTCACCCAGCCTGAGTGGGGCCGGGAAAAGCCAGCGTCACGAGAATTAGAATTTGAATGGTCACCCATCCAAGTCTTAACCTCGCTGGATGTCGCTTAACTTCGGTGTTCTGAAGGGAACCGGTGTATTCAACATGCCATCGACGCTGGCTGACTGTCATGTTTTATTTTATTTATTTATTTTTTATTGTGACAGCTTATTTTTTGCATATTTACTGTGATATTTTTTACACTAAACTTATACTTGCAATTTTTTTTTACTATTTTCATAAGTGTTACCATTTCATGTTTCCGATGTTTGTATTCTTATATAGGGTTATTCCCGTTCAATAAAATTTATTTATTTAATATACTTAGGTATTACTTATAATAAGATGTCCTGGCAATAATAATAATAAAAATTAAAATACAAAATTGACATCAATATAAACAAGAGGAAGATAAACAACATAGATAAAATATATACAGATTTCCTAACTAAAAGGCGGGGTTATTGCCTATGGTAATCTCTTCCACCCAAACCTTTAATGTTCTAAATGTAATACATAATTTCATGGATAATCTGTTTCTCAGGACACTCTGGCTGATGTGAGAGAGCTGGTGCGAGGCAACAGAAACTTCAGCCCGCTTGTATTCATCCCTCCGGCAGTGTGTGATATGGTGGCCACGTCTCTGATGTATATTGGACTCAATCTGACCTACGCCTCCAGCTTTCAGATGTTGAGGGGTGAGTGCAAAGGCTACTCAGGCGCTCAGGAAGAGTTGGATATATTTTTTTTTTTTTAATATCTTGATCTCACTTTGGAACAATTTAAATAAAAATGTAGAGAGGGCCTGGATATACGAGGTCTGTAAATTAAGTGATGAGACTGATGTTATAACTCCTGACCTGTTCATTCTCAAACTTTGAAATTCAAGGATTCAAGGTCAATATGTAATGAACATTCAGTGTTAATTTGGAAGCTGTAGGTTCATTATCTCAACTTTCGTGATTCTTTTCCGATAACTTGTTTTTACAGTGTGTCACAAAAATGATTAATAGAACAAAGATGTGCGATTCAGTTTTGTGTGAAACTTCGGTACAGTGCGAGTGAGACATTTGTAAAAATTCAACAGGCTTATGGGGAGAGTTCTTTATCAAGGGCATGGGTTTTTAAATGGTTCAGGGCGTTTGCGAAGGGTCGGGAGTTGATTGAAGATGAACCCCGCAGAGGAAGACCTCCAACTTCGAAGTCTGATCAAAACATTGAAAAAGTTCGGGTTCTTGTGCGTTCTGACGGACGTTTAACATAGTAGAGTGCACTTCCTTCAAAAAAAAAAAAAAAAAAAAAAAAACAAGAAGAAAACTTGTGCTTATCGCAAAGAAATCATACTTTAATCAAAATAATTTTGAGATAAAAAAAACACTCAGCTTTTTTTACATACTTTTTTTCCAGATGACCAATTGGCCACATTGTTAGTTTTGGCACATTGTCAGCGAAATGAAGACGACTTTTTTTTCTAATAGAGAACTTTTGTTAAATGGAAATATACCGACCTCAGTAGCTTGATCAATAAAGCAGTGGACTTGTAATTGGATGTCAGTGGGTTCACCAAGTTACACAAAAAAAGTTTTAGTAGTTGTGATATCACGAAAGTGATAAACATAAATATGATAACTTTTTTACTTTTCTTATCCTATAGAAAGGAAAGAAATGGAATCACCCAAAAAAAAAAATTGAAATTGGAGCAAAATATTTTTTTTTACAAAAAGGAACACAATACTTCCGATTTCTAATATTAGAAATTTCTCGGAAGTAATAATGGAAATATTTCCACCGATGAAAAATAAATACTTAAACTTGACTTTCCTCAGGATCCGTGATCATCTTCGTGGCTCTGCTGTCAGTCGCCTTCCTGGGCCGCACCATTGTACCTCGCGAGTGGTTCGCCATAGTCCTGATCATCCTAGGCCTGACTGTGGTGGGCGTGTCGGACTTCGCCAGCACCTCGGACAGTGAAGCCAAAGATGTCAACAGTGTCCTTACAGGTAGATCCGTAGATTAGAATAGAATATGCCTTGATGCGAACAAAGAGTAACAAAGTAGGTGCACTGGTAGTCAAGTGGTTAACACGTTAGTCTGGTAATCACAGGTAGTGTAGGGATCCGTTTGTTCGAATCACACCCAGTGCATGAATTTTTCCTCATTAATTTGAGTTTGTGACCACATAATAATTAGACTCTGAGGGTTAGGTGGTAGAAAATGCTTTGAGCATTAACCTCGCCTGGTGGTACCTTCCACTAAAGAGCATTATTATTATTATGTTTTAACTCGAGCGACTCCCTATCTATTTCTCTATGCTAAGCTAACTGCACTTTCCTTCTCAATCCAAGAGACTGGTAATAATAATTATTAGAAGGGTTTTTTTTATTGGTATAATCTATCAGAAATTCTTTGTAAAATTGTTAATTTTGTAATTTTAGTACCTGAAATTTTAGGATATGGTTCCATACATATTTGGAATTTGCTGTAAAGTTTTTGGACCAAACCGTGTTAAGCAAAGCCAAGCTTGGCTAAGAAATAGGTCAAACATATTTCAAGCAATAAAATCTACAATCAAGCTGAAATTTTCAGGGTTTCCATATATGCTTAGGCCAGATTAAGAAATGGTTAAAAAAAAAATGATGCCAGATTAAGAAATGGTTAAAAAAATGATGAATTTTTTTTTTTGTTTTAAAATACTTTTTTTCAATGGATTTTTATTTAAAGACAGGTCTGTAACACTCACAGTCCTTGCCATAGAAAAACTCACTAACAAATAAACACTAACTTGGACTGTCTGGTTCTCAGGTGACATGCTGATAGTGATGGCGCAGATCATCACGGCCGTGCAGATGATATACGAGGAGAAATACGTCACCAAGCTGGATGTGCCCGCCCTGCAGGCTGTGGGCTGGGAAGGTAAGGGTGGACATTTGCTTTTCTAAATACAGTATGTTTAGATTTGAAAAGGGTTGGGTGGTAGAGATTGCCATAGGCAATAACCCCGCCCTTTAGTTAAGACATTTATGTATATATTTTATTTATTTTTTTCTTGTTTATATTATTAATATTGTCAATTTTTATATTTAATTTTTACCATTATTTGTTCTACTAATAAAGAGTTTCTAAATAAATAAAATAAATATATTTCAAATCAACTCTCTTTTTTTATGGTACATTTAGAACAATTTTCATCACTACAATTTATATACATATGTGATATTCAACCCCCAAGCAGCCTAGTTAAACAGTATATTTGTCACGGTAGCTAAGTGGTAAAGGCGGCACTCTGTGAATCCAGAGGTTCTAGAGGTCGCGGGTTCGAAACCCAGCTGGGGCATGACAAGTTTTCCTCCCATTTAGGATTTTTACCATACAATAATACGTTTTGGGCTTACTGCTGGAATAATGGGACTTAATCCTGATTGGGCAGTATAAATAAGGCGAATGTGTGTTTCGAAAAATAATGATTGTTTTTCTTACTGACAATGTTTTTCTTAAAGGTTGGGTGGAAGAGATTGGTCTAATTGTTTATAAATAAATTAAATAAAATAGAAACGTGACAATTTTCATTGTGTATGAGCTAGAACTTGAGAAAATCCTCTCTTTTTCTTATGTGTCTGGGGGTGCTGCAGTCTCGCAGCTCCTTAGCACCGGCCGCGCCTGGTCCTAAATGAAAAAAAAAATGAAATTGGATCAAAAAAATATTTTTTTTTTTTTACCAAAACAAACAATACTTCCGATTTGTAATAATAATAATAATAATAATAAAAAAATGGAAGTAAAATGAATATATGTAATAAAAAATTGAAATCGGATCAAAAAAATGTTATTTTTTACAAAAACGAACACAATACTTCCGATTTGTAATATTAAAAAAAATCGGAAGTTTTAATAGTTTATTTATTTATTTTCTTTATAAAGAAACATTTATACAAAGGTACTTCTCCTAAGCTTTGTTTTTGTTTTTTTTTTTTTTCTTTCATATATTGTCCAAACGCACTGCTAGTGCAATTATATAGACAATTTACAATAGTATACATCTACTTCTTACATCTATAATTGAAATTAATTAAATAAAGTACTTAAAATTAAAGAGGAAATGTGGCATCCGTAATGAGCACACTCAAGAAAGAAGACGTGTTGAATGAAATATATTATATCGTTTGAAAGTGAAAAATTCCTGCCCCGAACTTAAGACCCTATAATAGAAGTACAAGTTTCTTTGTACCTCAAGTTTCTTTGAAGGGCTTCTAAGTAAAATGAATATGATAGAAATAAATATACTCCTGCTCCCCCCCCCAGGATTCTTCGGGTTCACCATCCTGGCGGTGCTGCAGGTGCCCTTCTACTTCATCCGGGTGGGGAAACCCTTCACCGACAACCCCAGGGGCGCCCTGGAGGATGTGCCTGACGCCCTGGCCCAGCTGGGCAACAACCATCTGCTCATCTTCGCTGTGCTCGGTAACTACAATAACTGAGCCATCTGTCTTTTTGTTTTTGTAAATGTAATAATGAAGAACACAGGGGAAGAAGGATGAAGGTCCAAAATTTCGAGAATTGAGTTAGATACGGATTAAAGTCCTTTGATAGTGTAAAAATACGTAGACATGTTAAAAATATGGAATAATATTTACATTTTGAAATCATGCGGTCAGGGGAAGAAAAATGAGAGTCACATCGCTTGTAGGAAAGAAAGATGATGAGAGTCCATGATCTTGAAAGATGAGAGTCCAAAAGTTTACAAACTTAAAATTGAATTATCTCGAAATCAACAAAAAAAATGGCCATTCATCTTTCTTCCCCTGGTCTCTTCGTATATTTAATTGTAAATAAAACTTGATTAATTTTGTTTATTAATCACCATAGGGTGGCGTCATCGTGAACGATGGTTGCCAGACAGTGCAGGAATGACTCAGCACTTCTACCACTGTCTTTACAAGGAGGCTAATAATTGACGAGGGCCCCCAGAACCAAGCCAATGCTGGTCTATTCCCTGTTTATAGTCCTGTTTACACAGCAGCTGAAAAATGTAGAAGCTTGATGAGAAAAAATTCATGCACTGGGTGGGATTCAATTAAAAAAAAAAAAAAAAAAAAAAAAGATGAGTGTTTCACAGCCTTTTTTATTTCGTAGCCGTGAAACAGGAGCTACTGTAGATGCTTGTGGTCTGTGTTGTAGCCTACCCATCCCGTAGTATGCCTCCCCTCTGATGGGCGAGAAGTGACACAATACTTCGCATTTAGGTGCTGGGTCAACAGGAGCGTACTGGAAGGTATCCCTTACAAATAATTGTAAACAAATTAAGAATACAATTTTATTTTATTTTTATTATTATTATTAATATTATTTTTTTATTAAATACTCATTTTTTTTTTTATTAATTAATTAATATTAATTATTATTAATATGAATTTTATTAATAAAATTATTAATACTATTTAATTCCCTTACAGGCACGGTGTTAAGCATTGCATTCTTCAACTTCGCCGGCATCAGTGTGACCAAGGAGATGTCTGCCACCACTCGTATGGTGCTGGATACAGTGAGGACTCTGTTCATCTGGCTCATATCCCTGGCTCTGGGCTGGCAGAACTTCCACGTCATGCAGGTGAGTGTGTGTGTGTGTGTGTGTGTGTGTGTGTGTGTATGGTGCTGGATACAGTGAGGACTCTGTTCATCTGGCTCATATCCCTGGCTCTGGGCTGGCAGAACTTCCACGTCATGCAGGTGAGTGTGTGTGTGTGTGTGTGTGTGTGTGTGTGTGTATGGTGCTGGATACAGTGAGGACTCTGTTCATCTGGCTCATATCCCTGGCTCTGGGCTGGCAGAACTTCCACGTCATGCAGGTGAGTGTGTGTGTGTGTGTGTGTGTATGGTGCTGGATACAGTGAGAACTCTGTTCATCTGGCTCATATCCCTGGCTCTGGGCTGGCAGAACTTCCACGTCATGCAGGTGAGTGTGTGTGTGTGTGTGTGTGTATGGTGCTGGATACAGTGAGAACTCTGTTCATCTGGCTCATATCCCTGGCTCTGGGCTGGCAGAATTTCCACGTCATGCAGGTGAGAGAGAGAGAGGAGTGAGTGAGTGAGTGAGTGAGGAGTGAGTGAGTGAGTGAGTGAGTGAGTGAGAGAGTGAGAGAGTGAGTGAGAGAGAGAGAGAGAGGAGAAAGAGACAGAGAGAGAGAGAGAGAGAGAGAGAGAGAGAGAGAGAGAGAGAGAGAGAGAGAGAGAGAGAGAGAGAGAGAGAGAGAGAGAGAGGTTTTCAGAGGGAACAGAAAATTATGTTCCGTCCGAAAACCTCCGTCCTGACTACCTCAAATCAGGACGCTAAAACCAAATAACCAAATAGAACTAACTGTCTATTAAGTCTATTAGAATTATCTTAAGAGGTGTCATATAATGTAAATCAAAATTGTATGAAATAAAGAATAAAAAAGAAAGTCGAAGTGTTTATTTAAGGGTTTAACTGAAAACCCCTACAACCAAGGTTTTTCTATAGTAACAATCATATGTCCAATCTGTGTGTTTCAGATCTTCGGGTTCAGTCTCCTTATCTTCGGGCTGTGTGTGTACAACAATCTCATGCCGGCTGCCGGCTCCATGCTGTCTCACGGCTCCTGGCTGCGACGAAGCCGGCTGGAAGAGGAAGAAGAAGATATTGTGCACCAGCCAGCCGACCAGCCTTAGACAGTCCAGCCATGCCTGGCCTGATAGGAGGCGGGAGGTGGTTGAATAGACAACCCGCTAAGGCGGTGAATTCAACTTTGTACCCCATCTTGGACACTCGATCGATGGCGGACTTTCAACCTGGAGGTCGGTGGTTCGACTCACAGACCTCGGGAATAAAATAATAAGTTCACCGTTGGAGTATTATTGTGACAATGTGACATCTCTCGTGTTGTTGACATGAATAACATCTTTTTTAAAACTAAATGTTGAGCCCTAATGCAGGCGTTACAGTTGTCGGAATTTTCCAATTTTTCTTTCGATGCCTGTGAAGAGGTTATTTCAAAGTTAATTTTTTTTTCTACTAAATGTCAAACCCTTGTGGAGGCTTATGTCGAAGAATTTCATCTTGTTATTAAATGGTCGATAATTCGAAAAGTCTATCCCGGCAGTTCAGTGGTCAAGGCGCCGGTCTGGTAATTCAGAGGTCGCGGGTTCGAAACCCTGCCGGGACATGACAAGTTATCCGCCCGTTTGGGATTTTGGCCACATAATAATACGTCTTGGTTGTAGTGCTGCAATAATGGGACTCATTAGTCCTAATCGGGCAGTGTATAAATAAGGCAATATTATTTTTACTATAATGCTATCTATCGTGCGCATGAAAGTGCTTGAAGCCCTAGTGACGGCAGCTGATCAAGGCTTAGTTGGACTACTGGTCTACTCATTAATTAGACCCCAGAAATACTGACAGAAACTATGAATAACACTCTTTAGCAGAAGGCGAGGTTAATGCCCAAAACACTCTCTACCACCTAACCCCAGAGTCTTATTATTATGTGGTCAGAAACTCAAATTAACGAGGAAAAATTCATGCACTAGGTGGGATTCGAACCAACGGATCCCTTCACTACCTGGATTACCAGACTAAAGTGTTAACCACTTGACCACCAGTGCACTATTGGGTTTCTACCATTTTCATTGCTCTAATAAACAGCCTTCTCCTTTATTACTGTGAATTGTTCGAAATGTCAATATATTTTTTTTTTTTTTTGATATTTGTCTACTCATCAATACACTTTTTTTGACATTTCAGGCGTTTCGAAATTAAAAAAAAATCGCTCCAGCCTATTAATTACGATCAGTAGCTTGATCGATAATGCAGCGGACTTTTAAACGGGAGGTCAGTGGTTCAAGTCCCAAGATGGACAAAAATTTAGTAAAGCGAGTTTGAGTAGTTGTGATATCATGATTGCGATTTAAACAAATATGATAACTTTTTTTTTTTAACTCTTAACCAGGCTCTGGAAGTAGTGACAGAAATGACTTGATTTTCTACCCCTTATCATTGATTGTTCTTGTAAACCCAATTAAATGACGTGATTATTACCACGTTCAAACCTTTTCTTCAAAAAATAGTGGTAAGTTTTTTATGAGTCAAACATTACTGATTATATGCATGCTAGTCAGTAACAGGACGATCACATTAATTTAAAATTTGAATTGATTTAGTTAATAATAATAAAATTAGGACTGGATTTATCTGTGCTAATTTGACATTATATATTTTTAGACAGAAATAATCCACTTCTGAATTTATATTGCGCAAGAAAGAAAGAGAGAAGAGGAAATATGTTTGAAGAAGAAGAAAAACATATCCAGGAAAAAAATATTCGCTCCTGATGAGAATCGATTGCAGATAGTAGGAGTGCTATTTTTTTTTTTTATATATCTTAGTAAAAGATGAATTTTGGTAAATTTGACAGCTTAAAGAAAGTATTGTATCATGTCACACAGTAATGAAATTTTTTTTTTTTTAATTTTTAAACCAGAATACACTGGTCATATTCTGGGTTATTAAACAGAATTGGATGAATTTTAAAAAATATAATTTTACAAGATGCATTTCTTTTTTTTTACGGTCGCAAATTGTTTACGAGAACAGGAGGAATTTTCACTTTTTGAAAATTATGGACCAATGGTTGAAAACAACTTTTTGGTATCCTGACGCTATGATTCGTCCAGAAATGTGAAAAACTGGGTGGGTCAAATTTTTGATAGAAATGAGATATGAAAGCGATGATGACTTTGAATTTTGTATTCGTGAGAAATTCCAGCAATATTTATATGACTGATTATTATAGAAAGTTACAAGTCAAATCAACAATCACCTAGAATAGCTAGCCACCACGAAGTTTCGAATTTGAGTGGTTATCTATCCACTGTATGATTTTTGCAAAAAAAAAACCCTGAAAAACAGCTCTGCATGTAGAAAAAATGGGTAACATTTCACAAAATGTAGAAAATATTTCCTTATTTCCTCACTGACAAAGTATTTTTTTTTTACTAAAATGTATCATATGTTTGGGTAAACTCAATGAACTGCATACGAGTATGTGTACTGATGTACTCGAATGTATGTAAAACCACTGTATTGTATGTTTTCATTAGCAGTTGATTTTATTGTATTTTATTTTTTATTATACTTTTTTTCTCTTAGAATAAAAAAAAAAACTATACATATTATTTCATATTTTATTACCTAAATTTTTGTAATTTATTGAAATTCCCCTATTTTAAGAGAGAGAGATGAGTGTTTTCAAAAACAAGAAAAATGAAACAAGAAAACCAAATTCAAAATATAATATTCTTAAAATATATTAAAAAAATGTATTTTCTTACAAACATAGATATTGCTTGGTTACTAAAAAAAATACATGACATTTGTAAATAATTAAATAGATATACTTAAAGCTATGCAAATAACAAAAAATAAACTTCACACAATGCAATAAAATACATGGAGGGGGTCAGGAAATACTAGTGAATGATTTTTGAGGAATTGGTGAGAAAAAAATGAGTTCAATAAACAAAACAAATCATAATTATAACAGGTACATAGAAAACAGAAACAAATACGAGTAACACACAAAGAATAAATATTGTGAAAGAGTGAAGCCCATTAATAGAGAGTAAAAAGATTAATAATTATAATTCATAAAAGTTCATTAAAAAAATATTTATTAATATTTTAATTATTTAAAAAAAGTTAATTAAAAAATATTCATTAATATTTTAATTATTAAGAAAAAAGTTCATTAAAAAATATATATTTTTTTTAAATAATTGTCTACAATCGCAATTATGGATTGAACCATCAATTGCAAGCAATATTCATGTAGAACAATTTTAATTTTTTCCTTCAATAGATGATCATTTAACAGATGGGTTATAGATCATTCGGATTTGGAAGACATACCCCTTGTTGCATGGTCGTTAGGAAATTTAATCGATTAATTGGTCATTAACATTTTTGATGTGTATAAACTCGTTTATTAATTTATTGATTAAATTTATCCTTTAGGCAATGCTAATGGGGGGTGAAGAAAATAAAAGAAAGCCAGCAAACATTGCTTCAGAAATATTGGTATGGTTTTTTCTTTATTTGAGATTAACGTCGCTTTCTTTTTTTTTTTTTTTTTTTTTTTTTTTTTAAGTGGGGTTTAACGTCGCTTTCAACTGCCATGGTCATATCACGACGGGGGTTTTACCCTCCATTCGCAGGAAACTCACAAACCTGCTACTCACATTGACCTCACCCAGCCTGAGTGGGGCCGGGAAAAGCCAGCGTCACGAGAATTTGAATGGTCACCCATCCAAGTCTTAACCTCGCTGGATGTCGCTTAACTTCGGTGTTCTGAAGGGAACCGGTGTATTCGACATGCCATCGACGCTGGCTACGTCGCTTTCAACTGCATGGTTATCGCAGGAAACTCTCAAACCTGCATGGTTATCGCAGGAAACTCTCAAACCGTCCATTCGCAGGAAACTCTCAAACCTGCTACCCACATTGACCTCACCCAGCCTGGGTTGGGCCGGAATGCCAGCATCACGAAGTCTTCACCTCGCTGGACGTTGCTTAACTTCGGTGATCCTACGAGAACCGGTGCATTCAACGCGCCATCGACGGTGGTATATATTTTGACTGTGCAAGCGAGTCGAACCTGCGACAGAAAGGTTGAAAGACTGGCGCGCTATCCACTAGGCAGCTGAGGCTGGCTACTTGGTCTTTTATAAATGGCGAAATAAAATGGGACACGCAATGTGACAAAATAAGTAATTATACACTGAGGGAATTAAAGGAACACAATTTATTTTCATAATAATAAAACTCTGAGGGTTAGGTGGTAGAAAGAGCTTTGAGCATTAACCTCGCCTGGTGATTATTTCCTACTAAATAGTATATTAGTCTGTCCCGGTAGCTCAGTTGTAAAGGCGGCACTATCGTCCCATTTGGGATTTTTACCACATAATAATATGTCTTGGGCTTTTACTGCTGGAATAATGGGACTTTACAATAGTCCTACTCGGGCAGTATAAATAAGGCGATATTATTATCATTTTCCCCTTTACCACTAGGTATTTTTGCACCTGAAAAGTGTTGTCACTTCTGTTGCACATATTTTTTCTCGGAATGGGTGATTATTCCTGGATAAGCCTTGCATTGAATGTAAGTCCTTATATTGATTTCTTTATTCAAAACAAACATCATCTGAAAAAGTGAACTTCAATAGAAATTTCATCACTTTTCCCTCACACGGAAATAGATTGTCTTACGATGGTTGACGACACCTAGAAATATGTGGTTCAGAACGAGCCAACTTTTCCACTAATGTTTGGCTGGAGACCATAACTCCCCCCCCCCAAAAACTGGTTACAACAACAACATGCTGCTAAAGGGAAAGCAGCTTGCGTTCTTTTAAGTCTCATGGTATCCCTCAGTGTATTTAGGGTTTAAACAAAGAAATTAAAGAAAAGCTTATCAAGACTGTCCTAACAAATTTAAAATAAATTCTGAGATATTCTGATGCTAATAATAAAAAATGTCTACAGCTAGATAAAATATGGCAAAGGCTGGTAGAATGGAGAGATGGTAACAAAAAAGCATGGACAGTAAAAGATATGACCACAGGAGTTTTTGCTATGCATTTTAGGGACACCCTGTTTGTAAAGAGGGTAATTTGTTTTTTTTTTTTTTTTTTAATTTTTTTTTATCATAAAAACTATTTGATTTAACGTTAAAGTTTTGATTTTGTGTTTAATGTGTATAAATAAGAAATAATATTTTTATCACTTAAATTTTTAAAATAATATTATGTAATACTAACTGTATTACTATCTGTGTGAAATAATGACTAATATTAAAATTATATATGAAAAAAAAAGTTCCAAAATAAATTAATACAATGCCTACTACTATATCTTACTGACCTCAGTAGCTTGATGTACTAACTACTTAGCTATTTTAATACATACCGAGTTGGTTCACAGAGAGAGAGAGAGAGAACGTAAAAATATTGCCACATGGGCACTTGCCTTAACGACACAGTGTACAAGATTTCTACAAAAAGAGATTTCCATTTTTTTAAAATAGAACAATATCGTCTTTTATGGTGATTTTACAGACATTTTGATTACCAATTTCTGACAGTTCAATTTCCGGTATATTTGAATTTTTTCTATATGTGCAGTTGTGTCCAAGTAAATTTTTGATCAATCATAGAATATGAGCTTTTTTTTTTTTTTTTTTTTTTTTTTAAGTGGGGTTTAACGTCGCTTTCAACTGCCATGGTCATATCACGACGGGGGTTTTACCCTCCATTCGCAGGAAACTCACAAACCTGCTACTCACATTGACCTCACCCAGCCTGAGTGGGGCCGGGAAAAGCCAGCGTCACGAGAATTAGAATTTGAATGGTCACCCATCCAAGTCTTAACCTCGCTGGATGTCGCTTAACTTCGGTGTTCTGAAGGGAACCGGTGTATTCAACATGCCATCGACGCTGGCTGAATATGAGCTTTATTCGATAGGAATGATAAGTAATATGGTTATGAGGTGGTTAATATGGTTATGACAAGCTTACAGTAATAAAGTACTATCAATGATCTGCGTGGTTAGTTTTAGAATAGTGGTGTTGTTGTAGTTAATTATGATAATAATGGCATGCTTAATATTAATCTAAATAATGTTACTTCTGATTATCTATAGATATTTATAGATCAGAAGTATTTTTTAGATATATCAGAAGTTTTTAAAAAAATCATAATGAATGATTTTATTGATGAACATCAAGATTTGTGTGGTGGAGAATGTCATAGGCATTATCACCACACTTGATCAAACTTTATATCTCTAAGAGACAATCTCTTATAAATATCTTGTATATTGTGAATTCAATTAATAAAGTTTGATTGAGAAAAAAAAGATGAATGACGAACATGATGATTACAATGATAATTGTATGTCAGTGACGTACGAGATACGAGATGGGGACAATAAATGACAAAACGGGACCACTGGGGCCATCTATAGTTTACTAATTGACAATGTAAATAAAATAATACATATAATGAGACAGATGAAGCGACTTGAATCTGCAGGAGCTTTCCCACTCTTTATTTGCTCAAATATTTTAACAAGAGACTCTTTATTTACTGGAACATGTAACCAATAAACTCTTTATTTGCTCAAACATTTAAAAAATTAAATCTTTATTTACTCGAACATTTAAACAATAAACTCTTTATTTGCTCAAATATTTGAACGTGAAACTCTTTATTTTCTCAAACATTTGAACAAAAAACTCTTAATTTGCTCGAACATTAGAACAACAAACGCCTTATTTGCTCAAACATTTGAACAACAGACTCGTCATTTACTGGAACATTTAAACAACAAAGTAACTCTTTATTTGCTCAAACATTTGAACAACAAACTGTTTATTTGCTCAAACATTTGA
>CM044957.1:4827524-4849602 GCA_024516035.1 Bactericera cockerelli
AAATCTCCGTTTCAACCGTCACACAACGTACTCTGATTGGTTAATTTGAACGAAATAATCAATCAGAGTGCGTTGTGTGACAGTTGAAAGGGAGATTCGAGGATTTGGAGAGTGGCAAGTATTTCTGGAATGGACCACAGACATCCTTACCAAGGTTACAATGATGAGAGATAGGCTGGTATGCAGAGACGATTTTATAATCCCCATAGGGTTCACTGTAGGGTGGTCCCGAGCTTGCTATAGGGAATACTTCGAGCTTGACAATTATTTATTAAAGAAACATCTGATTGCACATGCGCACAGACGCTTTCAACAAACGTCTCTGAATAAAAAAATCAGTTGAAGGGACAAATGACCCAGGCATCCCTACAGTGAGGACTCTGCATACAGCCCGTAAACTACAGACACCAGTGGCGGCTTCTTGTCTAATGCGCCACTAAACTACAGACACCAGTGGCGGCTTCTTGTCTACTGCGCCACTAAACTACAGACACCAGTGGCGGCTTCTTGTCTAATGCGCCACTAAACTACAGACACCAGTGGCGGCTTCTTGTCTACTGCGCCACTAAACTACAGACACCAGTGGCGGCTTCTTGTCTAATGCGCCACTAAACTACAGACACCAGTGGCGGCTTCTTGTCTAATGCGCCACTAAACTACAGACACCAGTGGCGGCTTCTTGTCTACTGCGCCACTAAACTACAGACACCAGTGGCGGCTTCTTGTCTAATGCGCCACTAAACTACAGACACCAGTGGCGGCTTCTTGTCTACTGCGCCACTAAACTACAGACACCAGTGGCGGCTTCTTGTCTAATGCGCCACTAAACTACAGACACCAGTGGCGGCTTCTTGTCTAATGCGCCACTAAACTACAGACACCAGTGGCGGCTTCTTGTCTACTGCGCCACTAAACTACAGACACCAGTGGCGGCTTCTTGTCTAATGCGCCACTAAACTACAGACACCAGTGGCGGCTTCTTGTCTACTGCGCCACTAAACTACAGACACCAGTGGCGGCTTCTTGTCTAATGCGCCACTAAACTACAGGCACCAGTGGCGGCCTCTTGTCTACTGCGCCACTAAACTACAGACACCAGTGGCGGCTTCTTGTCTAATGCGCCACTAAACTACAGGCACCAGTGGCGGCCTCTTGTCTACTGCGCCACTAAACTACAGACACCAGTGGCGGCTTCTTGTCTACTGCGCCACTAAACTACAGACACCAGTGGCGGCTTCTTGTCTAATGCGCCACTAAACTACAGACACCAGTGGCGGCTTCTTGTCTAATGCGCCACTAAACTACAGACACCAGTGGCGGCTTCTTGTCTACTGCGCCACTGCCAGCATGGGCTCCTGGGTACGCCACTGGTCCTCGTGTCACTTGGTCTTGTCCTACAGACACCAGTGGCGGCCTCTTGTCTACTGCGCCACTGCTAGCATGGGCTCCTGGGTACGCCACTGGTCCTCGTGTCACTTGGTCTTGTCCTATAGTCACCAGTGGCGGCCTCCTGTCTACTGCGCCACTGCTAGCATGGGCTCCTGGGTACGCCACTGGTCCTCGTGTCACTTGGTCTTGCCTGTCTTGTCTCTCCAGCGCATGCGCCAGCCAGTCTTGCTGATCTCCAGACTCAGGCCTGGCCTGGGATGATAGTCGTAGTGGAGATGGATGCTGGAAACGGGGGAGAGATAGATTAAGATTTAGGGAGGATTTTTTTTTTATCAACCTGGGATCAGTACGGTTCCGTTTTGTAACGTATCCAGTACACGGTAACGTATACGGTTGTGAGAGAAATCTCTCACAACCGTACTGATTGCGGGTTAAATGTTCGCCGTGAGTGTTTTGACATTTACATAGATGTGCACTGGTAGTCAAGTGGTTAATGCGCTCGTCTGCTAATCTCGATCCGTTGGTTCGACTCCCACCCAGTGCATGAATTTTTCCTCATTGATTTGAGATTGTGACCACATAATAATAAGACTCAAGGTTTTTTATTTATTTAATACATGACATTCTAATCCAGGTAGCGTAGGGATACCGTTGGTTCGACTCCCACCCAGTGTATGAATTTTTCCTCATTCATTTGACTTTGTGGCCATATAATAATAAGACTCAAGGTTTTTTTTAAATACATGACATTCTTTGTCTGTAGTTTGGACGGTCTAGGCGGTGGAAAATTATTTGAGCATTAACCTCGCCTGGTGGTTGACTTCCACTAAAGAGTGTTGTTATTATTATGTACATCAGAGTTGGGTGGAAGAGATTGCCGAAGGCAATAACCCCGCCCTTTAGTTAAGACATATATTATGTATATATTTATTTATTTTTTCTTTATTTTTTTCTTCAATTATATTGTATTTTCATTTGTAATTATTTGTGTTGTATATAAATGTCCTATTAATAAAGTGTAAATAAATAAATAAATAAATAAAATAAAAATCACTCACGAGAGTAGAACACTCATGTAGGTTCCGTGTCCGGCAAGGCAATGCCACCAGGCGTGCAGCTGAGTGCTGGGAGACAGCCAGCCAGGGGTGGAGTCCCGCAGGGATCTGGGGGGAGAGGGAACATGAATTAATTACGTGATTGATCTACAGAGATTGATTGATCTATCTATATTCTATTATATTAAAGTGGTGTTTTTCAACTTTTTAGTTATATACAGTTTGCAGGGAAGTACTTCCGACAAAGAGTGAGTTTCGCGGTACAAAGAGGAAATGTTGCATCCGTGTTGAGCACACTAAAGAAAGACAATTTTTAAAATATATTATATCAATTGATCAAAAAAATAAAATAAAAAAAATACACATTTTAAAGCACATTAAATCAAGTTTTATACCGACCTCAGTAGCTTGATCGATAAGACGGCCGACTTGTAACGTGGAGGTCGATGCTTCAAGTCCCGGTTTCAGCGTAGATTTAATAGAGCGAGTTTGAGTACTCAGGTGCTTGTCTATAGGACAGGGGGAGAGGAGGAGGAGGAGGAGGACACACACGGGACTTGGTACACACCTGAGGATGGAGAGGAGAAGATGAGACTCAGTTTGTTTTCACAGGGTAACAACCCCGTCGTGATGTGACCATGCCGTTGAAAGCGACGTTAAACCCCCCAAAAGAAAAACTCACTTCAAGTTATCACAGTAGAACTCACGTCAAGTTATCACAGTAGAACACTCACGTCAAGTTATCAAAGTAGAACACTCACGTCAAGTTATCACAGTAGAACACTCACGTCAAGTTATCACAGTAGAACTCACGTCAAGTTATCACAGTAGAACACTCACGTCAAGTTATCACAGTAGAACTCACGTCAAGTTATCACAGTAGAACTCACGTCAAGTTATCACAGTAGAACACTCACGTCAAGTTATCACAGTAGAACACTCACGTCAAGTTATCACAGTAGAACTCACGTCAAGTTATCACAGTAGAACTCACGTCAAGTTATCACAGTAGAACACTCACGTCAAGTTATCACAGTAGAACTCACGTCAAGTTATCACAGTAGAACACTCAAGTCAAGTTATCACAGTAGAACACTCACGTCAAGTTATCACAGTAGAACACTCACGTCAAGTTATCACAGTAGAACTCACGTCAGGTTATCACAGTAGAACTCACGTCAAGTTATCACAGTAGAACTCACGTCAAGTTATCACAGTAGAACTCACGTCAAGTTATCACAGTAGAACTCACGTCAGGTTATCACAGTAGAACTCACGTCAGGTTATCACAGTAGAACTCACGTCAAGTTATCACAGTAGAACTCACGTCAAGTTATCACAGTAGAACTCACGTCAAGTTATCACAGTAGAACTCACGTCAAGTTATCACAGTAGAACTCACGTCAAGTTATCACAGTAGAACTCACGTCAGGTTATCACAGTAGAACACTCACGTCAAGTTATCACAGTAGAACTCACGTCAGGTTATCACAGTAGAACTCACGTCAAGTTATCACAGTAGAACTCACGTCAGGTTATCACAGTAGAACTCACGTCAGGTTATCACAGTAGAACTCACGTCAGGTTATCACAGTAGAACTTGTCCACGTTCCAGAGCAGGAAGCCGGCCAGGTACGTGACGAAGGCGAGACAGAACAGGACGGGACACCGACGGCACCTCTGCGCGCGCATCATCTGGACCTGCATGAATAATAAAAAACAATTTTCTACATGGTATTATTTTGCAGTGCCACATAATTTTTCCCCCCATTTTTCTTCTTCTTTTTTCTTTCTATTATTATTAACTAGCGGGCTATCGCCCGCTTTGCGGGCCGAGGCATGGCCGTGAAAGCAAAAAATCCTTTTTCGCCAATGGCAGGTGTTGTAGTGGGAATTTCGAAAAATCCCGTCTTATTGCACATCTAGACTAAAAGACAAAGCTACCTACCAAATTTCAGCTTCCTAGGACTTACCAGTTCGGAGAAACAGTGATGAATCAGTCAGTCAGTCAGTCAGTCAGTCAGTCAGTCAGTGAGTGAAACTCTCTTTTATAAGTATAGATTTAAATGTTTAATATTACTGTATAAATAATTATATAAAAATCTAAATAACTATATAAATACTCGTATATGATAAATCAAATCTAATCGAACGAAAATATAAAGAAAAAATAATTAAAAAGAGTATGATACATAAAATCTAATTGAACGTAAATATAAATATATGATAAGTAAAATCTAATTGAACGTAAATATAAATATATGATAAATAAAATCTAATTGAACGTAAATATATAATAATAATAATAATGCTTTTTCTTTGTGTTATTATGTCACAATTTTAGTGGGTAGCGGAGAATCATAGGACTTTACCACTTTAATTTACAATATCTTATATTATTTTTTGCCTAAGATTCTGCCACTGGTTGCTGCTTCACATTAAAGCAGCTACTCATTTTTCCTCACGAGGTATGAGTGGACCCCGAACATCCAAGTACAGAGCAGAAAAAATCCTCCCCCGCTGGGAATCGAACCCAGGTCACCATGTGTGCAATGCCTAGCGCGCTAACTCGCTCTGCCACAGTGACTACTCGTAAATATAAATTTTTGATAAGTAAAATCTAATTGAACGTAAATATAAATATATGATAAATAAAATCTAATTGAACGTAAATATAAATATATGATAAGTAAAATCTAATTGAACTGGACCTGCATGAGGAAGGAGGACACGGCTAGGAGGGCGAAGGAGCCGTGTTGCAGGGCCGGCAGAGGGTGGTACAGATAGGCCAGGGTGAAGAGGAGGGCGAACAGGGACATGCAGACGGCCAGGCGCGGGTTGGGGATGATTTGCGAACGCGTCTTCGGTAGTTTGATTCCGGCCCTGTGAGAAAAAAGTTATTGATAATTCCTATCAAATGTTTTGGCTAGTGGGAAAATGTTTTGGGGTTGCTGCCACTTAAGCCGGACTAAAATAGGATTTGTAGAGTCGCTCTTTCACTATCTAAGAGTTTGAGTTTGTTTATCATGGTAATCATAATATGCGATAATTATTCTAGAAATATGTGATAATATGCATTGTGTACGAGCTTCTAACTTGAGAAAGTCCTCAATTTTTCTTTTTCGTCTGGGGGTGCTGCAGTTCCACAGCTCCAGAGCACCGGCCGGGATTCCTATACATTTGGACCGACCGCAGTAGCTTCATTGGTAAGGCGGCGGACTTGTATCCTGGAGGTCAGTGGTTCGAGTCCCAAGTTTGGTAAACATTTCTAGAAGCGCGAGTTTGATTGATTGTGACGTCACGAAAGTGATTAACACAAGAAAAACTCTCACCGCCTATACATTGTTGATTTGATGTACATAACTCGAACCCTCGCGCCTCGTGATGGATGGGCGACCATTCAAATTCTAACCCTCGCGATGCTTTTTCCGGCCCCACTCAGGCTGGATGAGGTTAATTTGAGTAACTTGTTTGTGAGTTTCCAGCGAATGGAGAGTAAAACCCCCCCTCGTGATATGAACAGGCAGTTGAAAGTGACGCTACAAAAAACATTCATTTAAACATTTAATATCTTTCTTTATTACCTACTCATTAATCCAGTGCGTGAGTTTTTCCTCGTTTATTTGTGTTTGTGACCAAACAATAATGATAATAAAACATAGTAATAATAATAATAGGGAACGCTGGAAGCATTGAGGGCTCTTTTTCCACCAGCGATGCCCTCTCTGAATTTTTTATGATTTAATTTTACCAATGTGTATTTTTCTGTTTCACAATAAATATAAATCTACCATAATAAGAAAATCTGAGGGTTAGGTAGTAGAAAATGCTTTAAGCAGTACTCTCACCTGCTGGTTACCTTCCATTAAATAGTGTTATTATTATTAATATTCAATACCTATTTATTTAGTGTCTTGCTGCGGGGCATTACCTAATTACTTTATCGCTGGGAGAAATTAAGCAGATAATTATTGTATTACCTGAGTTAGGCCAAATAACATAAATCATTAACGCTCTTGGTAGGGCTGACAAGGTCATCCAGCCTTGCAATATGGAAGTAGAATTACCAGAACCAACTAACTTCAAGTAGATTTGGAAAAAAAATTTTTTACGTGTACCTGTTCTTCTTTTCATGGAAACGAACATAACCAAGGGCGTAGGAAGAGTTTGGCAAGGGGGGGGGGGGAGGGGCAACAACCTCTTCAAGGTGACTACTTACAATTTTATCATGAAAGGGGGGGCAGCGACCCCGTCCTGCTCCTACGCCCATAAACATATCTATGTTTTGTTTTATTTATCTACAGATGAAGGATCTCCTCCAATGTACTTGAAAATGGGAGAGTTCCCATCACACTCGCGCTATTACCCCGTCGAATGGTAGGAGATATACAATATAACTTATTCAAGAGCACAACTATTTGTACTCTGCTTGTGTCTATTTTACCTAGTAAAGAATTTATTAATAATAATCCTGTAGTGTGAATCAGTTTAGTGTAGCTAAGCTCACTACTAGTAAGAGAAATTGAAAACTCACAGAAGATAGATGGAGAAGCAGGTTCCCCACACCATGGGCAGCTCATCAAACAGTTGCATCTCGTAGAGGAGAGTCATGTGAAACGCCCAGGACCCCATACCCACCACTGAAACAGAGACAATATATACCAGTAGTGCTGCGAACTGTAAACCTCGCACACATTCTAGGTGTACATACTTTTTTTACTGAGGCCTGTAATAATAATAATAATGGTTAGGTTAAGGTTATTATTTGTGTTAATCACTTTCTTGATTATTTGTGTTAATCACTTTCTTGATGTCACAACTACTCAAACTCGCTTTACTAAATCTACGCTGAAACCGGGACTTGAACCACCAACCTCCAGGTTACAAGTCCGCCGCCTTATTGATCAAGCTACTGAGGTCGGTAATAATAATAATAATGTTTATTATTATATAGGTAAACACGCTATTTTCTTTTTGTGTGTTCCTTCTGTTGTACTTTTTTTAGGTAAATAAATAAGTAACTAGATGAGAAATAAAGTGCTGGTTAGAGTTCTCGGTTGTGTGAAAGAGCTCACAGTGTGAGAACCCTGCCATTAAAGCCATAAAAAAAGTTCACAGACATACCCATGATGAAGGCATAGCCAATGATAAATTTCTTCTCCAGTTCATGTCTGATGACCTCAAACATCCCCCAGATTGCCTGCAAGATTATAGTGATATTGCTCACGGTGTTCCCTGGAATTAAGATAAATTGTGAAATTGATTTAAGATAAAAGTTTACGATATACGTACATATATATTAAAAACAATAAAAGGAAAGTAAAAAAGACATTACACACTAAACATGAAATAGAACAAGCCAAAGGATATATTATTTCTGGAAGTTCAAGTAACCAAAAGCCCTTAATATTCTTCAATGATAATGGAAATTGAACACAAGCCTTGAAAATATGAATTTTAAATTGCATCCATAATATATGATCAAGCTCGACGGAAGGCGAGCGCTCGTTAAGTAGCGCCAGCCAACCGGCCTATATTAACACGAAACATAGTTTATAAGTTTTTTTTTTTTTTTTTTAAACAAGAGAGGAAAATGTTGAATAATAATATTATTCATAATACAGGTACTAGCCAGAGGTACACTTTATCTTAATGTATAAAATCTAATTACATTCACTCATTTATAATCCCGTTGTGATATGACCATGCAGTTGAAAGCTATGTTAAATCTCCCCCCCTCCAATTTTTATTTATTTATTATCTACAGAACTCCAAAACAGCTGGACCAAATGATTCCAATTTGAAACAGAGTCTCCCTTTCGTATTTAGGTGCATACTAAAAGAAAGTATATTTAATAACTCCTAATAGAGGATGTGAGCTATGGGCAAACACATCAACAATGACAAAGTGCCACATTTTAGCTAGAACATATTATACAAATTTATTACTGCTACTGATGTTAATAACATGGAGGAAAAATAGTACACTAGTTACCTAGTGAAAAACATATACAAAAACAAATACAGGTTGCTGATAAGTTCTACTATCATTAATTAGCACTAGTGGGTGAACCATCATGAATAAACATACAAGAAGCGGTGTGCTTTGAGTTTTAATGAGACAGTGATGTGTTTTTCAAGTCCCTATGACTGTTAATTTGACTAAGTGCACTGTCATAATTATTCATGAGGATAGAAGCTTGGGGTGATGGTATGGGTTGTTCAATGATATTTTTTTTATAACATATTTTTATCTTCAATAATGTTTTTTTTTTTTTTTTTTTTTTTTTTTTTAACTTGCTTGAATCATAGGAGTTACATGGTTAAGATTCTCCCATAATATATGTCTCATGGGCAGCTGCAGACTACTTCTACATATTATATTTTTAATGGTCTAATTTTGATCCTTGTAATTTTATGGCTTAGATCTCAAAATCACTAGTTCCTCGGTCTTAAGTCTTAGTAGGTGAGCACAACGAGGACCCTGGCCTATCGCCAACACCCTGGATCCTTGACACCAGACCCTGGTACCTACAGCTTGATATAGATAATTTTCAGGACTCTGTTGTGGCTGCTTGCATTCAATAGCATAGTTAGATTATTTTTTAAGGTACTGGCTTTACCCCCGGGGTCCTGGGTATAGGCCTCCATTGTGCCTGCACACTTAGCTTCATACATAGCCCAGACAGCACGGAAGTAGACATCCAGGCTGGATATAAAATGGACATATCTAGGTTAATAATATCAACTGCAATTTCAACTATCCTGAAAGTTGGACTCATCTATTATGGATTAAATCAGTTGACCATCCACCTGGATATTTCCAACAAAAATCCACCTAGATTCAGTCACCTTGACAGTCAGGTGGAAGACTCCCTACGGAGAATAGTAGGTACTTTACATCAGTGTCTGATAAAAGTCATAAATGATTCATGTTATTAAAATACATTACCTACCTAAAAATATCAAAATGGGTATACCTAACATGATTATTCTGGTAAATGTCTAAATTAGACTGCAAGCTTACTGAATTTTTGGCCCAAATCACGTTTATTCTGAAAACTTTTTTGATATTTGCTATGGTTTACAAGATAATTGGGAAAATCAAGATTTTGAGGGGCCAATAAAATGAACATAGAACTAGCCAGAAAAATGACTTTTGAGTGAATTTATTTATTACATTTTACACACTTGAATAATTTTTTAAACACATCTTGGCCATACAAAGCTATAAACTTCTTAACACAAGAAACATACCTCTTATTGACCAAAATTTGTAGTATTAATGTTGCCATATAAACTAGACATTCAACATAATTTTAAGTTCCTTGGTACTTTGATTTCAAGAAATAATAATAATAATTTTCAAATGTTCCCTTTCTAAATTTTCAAAAAAGAGAACATTAAAAAATTCTGTTTACTGAGGCTAGACACTTTTTCTTATTCAGAAAGGTGCATTAACAATGTTGAATAATTCTAATATAAATAAGCTCTTTGGATCACAGGTCTGTAAGTGTAAAAGCAAATAACAACTTTCAAATCCCTCTCCCAAAATATTTTTTGAAATAAATAAAAAAAAATCTTGCAACTTACACATTTCAGCAACATAATAGCTCTCAACGTAATTTTTCTCGCACCAATCAATAGTGGCCGTCCTCTCTCCCCAGTAGCCCGGTAGGTCCTGCAGAGGAGCCATGTCTACCTTGGTTGTTACACACAGCACATTTCAAAGTTAAACAAGAGTGGTAAAATTAAGAGTGGACATAAAATGTTTAATTTTACAGTACACAAAACTAGAAAAATAAATGTTAATAATACAAAGTGAGTGCTACTACAAAGTGAGTGAAAGATAACAATTTATTATAGTTATATTGTAACAAAGGAAACAGAAGTGATAAATGTACAACTACCACACTATGACTGTCACTATCATTTAAACAGAGTCAGAGGAACACGAAAAACCTTCTTCACTGCCAGAGATAGTTATAATTATGCAAATGAGTACTACCTAACAAGAAGGACTTGCCAGCTATGTCATTATCAAAAATACCCATATCTGAGCTGCTACATACAAACCAGGTCACGCTCGATTTCTTGTGTCTCCTACTAGCGGCTATTAATTTATCTCTGGTCGATCTTATCTGTCGCTTTGATAATAATAGGTTACTAACTAATAAAACTATCAATTCATCACCATTTATTAGATTCTTTTATGATTAGAATTTTTTATCATTTTTTTGTTTACAAAATGTTTTTGAATGATAAGAAAAGAGATCTGAGTTTTCGACTCCGACAAAACATTTCGGTTGGATTACTGTGCATAATTCTGTGGATTAGATTAGAGATATTTCATGATTCTGTTTGTGCGCATGAGGGGTGTTGGAAACTGAAACGCTTTCAAATAAAACTCGTCCCAAACATAATACGCCTGACAAATATAGAACCGCAATGTGTTGTATTTTACAAAAACAATTGCATACATTTCATAAATTGAAGGCTCACTACTTACGAATCATTTCGTTACCCAGGTAGGTAGGTAAGTCTGCCCAAAAAATGAGGCAACTTAGGGTTGTCAATCGGTAGTAATGAATAGTTAAAGTTTACATTATTCTAGCTAGTTACCAGGGCCACGTTCCAGAGAGCTCTCTCATTCTCATAATCCCCAAATATCCCTCTCAACCGCATTGGGTTATTTGTGTAAACAACACTAACCTCTGATTGGGTTATTTAAACGAAATTTGAAGGTTTAAAGGGATATTTGGGACTTTTGAGAATGCGAGTGTTTTATTGGAATCAGGCCCTGGAATGCCATTGTACCTAAGGTATTTTACTAGAACTTTATTTCAAACCAAAATCATTTTTAAAAAATGTATAGGCTGGTTTGAACGAAATTTGACGGTTTAAAGTGAGATGTCCGTTTTTTAAGAGTGAGAGTTCTTTCTAACATGACTGCCTGGTACACGGGGTTTGAGCTGAAATCTGACATGAGTACTGAGCAAAATCTTCAATGTTTGGAACGTAGGAATATAAATTTATAATATATTACTTATATTTTATTATATTGATGGAATATAGAAGGAATTTACAGAAACATGTCCACTTTTCTATTCTCCGCCAAACAAGTTTGTGAAGTCTACTAAACTTGTATGGAATTGACCGAGTTCAACGCTCCGGCCATTTTGCTTCCGCTGCAGCTTTCTTCTTTCACATCTTGAACTTTCCCTTCATTCTAGTTCTGTGACATTTTACTTTAGTCCAGTGGAGTGGGCCATTTTACTTTAGTCCAGTGCGGTAGCCACGGGGGTCGGCAGGTCTTCTGAAATATTTTTCGACAAACCCAACACGTAATCAATACAAAATTATCTAGACAAATATTTTTCATTGATTTTATTATTCTTTAGATTTTTTTACTATTAGGCACCTTCTTATTTTATTATTAACTCAAAGTCTTTATATAACTTGGTAGCTGAGCCTCATTTCAGAAAAGCACTCTCACTCCCATAATCCCCAAATCTGTCTTTCAACTGCATAACGGAATGGTTTACCATTGATGAGTAGCCGCGGGTTTTGATTAGGGTAGGCAGGCATGCATACCGGGTGGTCCATATCTTAGTTCGACATTTTTTGGCACGAGCTTGCCCCTCCTAAAAAATACTACACTCTGAATTTTTTTTTAAAACTGTTATTTGAACGAAATTTGACGATTGAAAGGCAGATTTGAGGATGTTGAGAGTGAGAGAGTTTTCTGGAATAAGGAATTCCATTGTACCTAGTATTTATTTTACTAGAAATTTATTTCAAACCAAAATTATTTATTAAATTTAGGCTCGTATTTCCCTCTGTGTAGGTCGCAAATTTCATTGTTCTAGCGTACCTAATACCTTTTAGTTTTAGATTATCAAAAAATCCTTTTCTATTGCACATCTAGACTAAAAGAAGAACCATTTCGTACCTATACCAACTAATGTTACAAAGCTTTATAAACCTAAGCTTTGTAAACTAAACCTTAGCTTAAAAGCTTTGTAGAACGTACAAATGAATGAGTCAGTAATTATAATTGTGTTAGATCACTTAGAATACTTAGATGTTTAGGGTTTAACGTCCCTTTCAACTGATTAAGACATAATTATTGAAACGGGACTTTGACTTACCAAACATGAGCTACCCACATTTACCTCACCCAACCTGGGCTAGGCCTGGAATAGCATAACAAGGGTTCGAATTTGAAAGATAAGCTAGCCTGTCCCTCAACTCAAAAGGGTTGGGTGGAAGAGATTTCCAAAAGCAATAACCCCGCCCTTTAGTTAGGACATACATATATTATGTATATATTTATTTTTTTCTTCATTTTTTACTTTCCTTATCCTATAATAAGGAAAGTATTGTATTCGTCGAAAATTTGACCTACCCAGCTTTTCACATTTCTGGACGAATCATAGCCTCAGGATACCAAAAAAGTGGTTTTCAGCCATTGGTCCGTGCGTCTGTCTGTGTGTGTGTCTGTGTGTCTGTGAACAGGATATCTCAAGAACGGTAAGAGCTAGAGACTTGAAATTTGGTATGGTAATTGATTTTATACACCAGACGAACCATGAAACTTTTGGTTGAAATCGGCCGCATTCTGCGGCCGCAGGGCCGCAAATATTGGGCGCAAGCACCGCTTCTTTGAATTGGTTAAAGATACAAAAAAAGTTAGAGAACAACATTTTCTCAGATTAAAAAAATAATAGGGGTTCACTCTGATCATTTTTTTGATATCTTTAACTTTTTGGAAACCGGCCCCAATTTACCGGTATTGTAGGGGGACCCGATTGGACTAACTTTTTTATTATTCATCCTAGATGGGGGTTGTGACATATCAAATTAAATGATTTTGAAGTGCTGATCACGAATTTGGCATTGATTTTTAGTTATCTGTTACCGTTCAGTCACCCGTGGCGGAATTCGACTCCTTTTTGGGAGATAAGGAAAGTCGTGTGATGTTTACACCAGATTTTTTCTCTTTTTACTTCTCCTCAATATATTGTATATTAAATTGTTATCATCAGTGTTGTAGTTATTTGTTATTAATTTTTTATATTTTATTATGTCCATATTAATAAAGTATTAAATAATAATAATAATAATAATAACTCGAGCTATAGAGCGCTTTGATGGTTGAGAATGCCGTTGGCATTAGCACCGCCCTTGATCAAGTTTTGTTTTATTTCAATTCTATGTAAATATTCTATGTACCTACTTTATTGTAAATAAAACTTGATCCAACATGTTTAATAATAATAATAATAATGGTTTTCAAGATCCAAATTAAGGGCGTATCTGGCAGTAAGGCGCTTTAACCCTGTGATGGACAGAGGGCCTTCGTGGCGCGGCTTATTTGAACTTTAATCTTGTTTCATAATTCCGGCCTTTTTCTCGTTTTGCACTCAACGTTCAATCGATGTAAGCTGAACGAGTGAGTGTCCGGCCCTGTTTTGATTAAAAATCTCAAACTTGTTTTAGAATACTTTTAATGTCAACTACTTTTCAGAAATGTATTACAAATAGGGTGGTTCCATTTAAGATTCCAAAGTTGACCCCCCTGAGGCCGCCCCTGGTAATAATAAAGACTCAAAACCGGGTAGAAAAGTTTCCCCCTCGATATTATGGTACACGTGTTATAGAATTTTTTAAATTTTAATCCGTTCTCTTGATATTTCGAGTAGCTCCTTTTTTTTGGCGGACCCTGTATAACGATGATCGTAGGAAATTCTGAAACGGTAGGTTTCACATTTGTATTCATCTCTTTCGTGACATCACAACTACTCAAACTCGCTTTACTAAATCTACGCTGAAACCGGGACTTGAACCAGCGACCTCCAGGTTACAAGTCCGCCGCCTTATCGATCAAGCTACTGAGGTCGGGGGATTCTGAAACAGTGTGCGAAAGGGAGGCAATGAAAACAGACCAATGTAATACAGGTGGGTATTAGAGTTTGGAAGCTTTTATTTAAAACAAACATATTAGCTATTATAATGTTGAGCGGAAGATTATAGTGGAATAGGCACATAATTATACAGTCGAACCTGGATATAAAAGAACTGGATACAAGAGACACCTGTATGTAAGAGAACGATTTTCAGGTCAAATTTACCTCTCTACAAGGGAAAATCACCACCTTATAATAGAAACCTGGATATAAGAGAAATCTGGATATAAGAGAACGATTTCCAGGTCATTTTTACCTCTCTATAAGTGAAAATAACCTCTTTATAAGACATTCTGGTCCCTTAAAATCTCTTATATCCAGGTTGGACTGTATACTTATCTATGTTTATTGAAAAGAAGAAGAAGAAGAAGGAGAAAAGAGAAGGAGTAACTAACAATGCACACACAGAGTTCAGTCTGTGATTTGCAACATTTTTTTTTTTCAAGTGCTCTTGCCAATAACAAGAGGGGGGCAACTCACAAACCCAAGCTACCCATGTGAACCAGCCTGGGTTGGGCCGGGAAAAGCCAGCATCACGAGGGTTCGAATCAAAGTGGTCATTCACCAAGTCTTGACCTCGTTGGACGTTGCTTAACGTCAGTGACAGAACGAGAAGTAGTGTATGAGAAAAGTCATCGGAGGATGAGCGTAAAGATTTTTTCTTTAGACTATCAGAGCAAGATCTATCGAAGTTCGATTGTCTTTTGTTTTGCCTGCTAAGTTTATTATTCTATTATAATGATGTATCAATTTTTGTTGAAGGCTAAGGGCAAAATTATAAAAAAAACATCAGATTTCTAAGTGAACACTATCCCTTAACACACCCTCTAGTGGAAATTTCAACCAATCACAGCTATAGTTAGCTGATAGCCTGTGTCAGCTGTTAGTGTCCACTTTGATTAAATCTAATCCTGTTTCATAATTCGGTCCTGATAGGGGTTTCGTCACTGACAAGATTGCCCCGACATCCCAGCGCTTCACTACTAGGTACCTACATATTTTCTTTGTTCAGTATGTTAATTTCTCGTCACCCAGGAAAAACAATAAAAATAGTGGAATATTGTTAGCGAAGAAAATTATTACAAAGATTTCAAAAGTATAGGTACAATCGTGTTTTTACTTTGAGCAGTTTAATCATATAGTATTATACCTACTTAAGTTTAAGTTTACAAGTGTGTTTTTAATTTTGAAAAAGATTCCTGAATTAAATACAGAATAAATTGAGCAGTTTTCCTTGTGAACAGGAAATCAAGATTGAAAAATACAGCTGTAGATCAGAGTGAATATGTTTCTGTTATAAATTGTCTCAGTCATATAAGTAGATATATTGTACATATAATATATATATTATTATTAAATTTATGAACAAAATAATATTATATACAGGGTGTCCCACCAAACTTGGACACCTCAAATTACTCGGCCCCTGAAAGAGTTTTTGAAAAATAAAAAAATCTAGGGTACATGTGCTAATTATGCGGTTTCAGTTATGAATTTTTTTTTATACAGGGTGGTTCAAAAGTCAGAAATTGAGGTGTCAACTTTCGATTTTTAAATAGATCGACCTGAATTTTATTTGATAATTTTACTTCTAAATGATTCCTGAGTACTTTTTTAACAAAAATATTACATACAGGGTGGTTTTTTTTCGATCAATTTTTTTTCTAAATCTTGAATAACTCAAGTTCGGTTAATTTTTTCGATAACAAGAAGAAGAATGTGTTTGTGTAATGAATACACGCACTTTCAATTGACATCAAAAATTTTTATACAGGGTGGTTCACAAGTGAAATAATGACTCGATTTTTTTTAAAACCGAGTTTTTTTAATTTTTTATTTATGATTAATAATTCTCGTCTAATTTTACACATTTTTCGTTAGTCATATCGAAAAACAAAACTAAAGTGTTGTACAGGGTGAGACATAATTTTTTTGTAACACCCTGTATATGGGCAGTCAAAGAGACGCAAAATTAAATATAAAGACTAAATAAGCAAGAAAAACTTTGATTTTTAATTAAACTAAAAAGTTATGGTGTTTTAACTAATATTGTCGCATGGACCACCCTGTAGATATTTTCTTAAACCATCATATGGGTAGTCGAAACTGTCTAAAATTGAACGAGGAGTCCAAATCTGAAAGAAAAAAATGAATTCAAAAAGCCATGCTCAATTTTGTGTCTACACCTACCTACTTTTTATTTCAAGTTTTAAAATCATTCAGTGTGGACACCAAATTGAAAATGGCTTCAAATTCGTGTTTTTTTACTTGTTTTTCCCACATGATTCGAAGTTTTCGTTGAATTTTATACAACTTAGAGTACCTACATGATAGTTTAAGAAAATATCTACAGGGTGGTCCATGCGACAATATTAGTTAAAACACCATAACTTTTTAGTTTAAAAATTAAAAATCAAAGTTTTTTTTGCATATTTAGTCTTTATATTTAATTTTGCGTCTCTTTGACTGCCCATATACAGGGTGTTACAAAAAAATTATGTCTCACCCTGTACAACACTTTAGTTTTGTTTTTCGATATGACTAACGAAAAATGTGTAAAATTAGACGAGAATTATTAATCTTAAATAAAAAATTAAAAAAACTCGGTTTTAAAAAAAATCAAGTCATTATTTCACTTGTGAACCACCCTGTATAATTTTTTTTGATGTCAATTGAAAGTGCGTGTATTTATTACACAAACACATTCTCTTCTTGTTATCGAAAAACTTAACCGAACTTGAGTTATTGAAGATTTAGAAAAAAAATTGGTCGAAAAAAAACCACCCTGTATGTAATATTTTTGTTTAAAAAAGTACTCAGGAATCATTTAGAAGTAAAATTATCAAATAAAATTCAGGTCGATCCATTTAAAAATCGAAAGTTGACACCTCAATTTCTGACTTTTGAACCACCCTGTATAAAAAAAAATTCATAACTGAAACCGCATAATTAGCACATGTACCCTAGATTTTTTTGTTTTTCAAAAACTCTTTCAGGGGCCGAGTAATTTGAGGTGTCCAAGTTTGGTGGGACACCCTGTATATAGGATCATGATAAGCATGATTTTTTTTCAACTGAAATCACTGGATTTCATTCTGAATTTTTTCTCGAAAGCCAAAGATTTGTCTACGGTTGTTAATTAATTAAGAAGATAGGGCGAAATTAATAGACGAAAGTTCGGACTTGAGCATTAGTTTCCCCATTTAAAACAATACGCAAAATCTAGACTCAAGCCCCAAGAGATATAACAAAACAGTCTACTAATTACCCTTGAATTTTTATGAAATGAAGAAGTCTCAAATAGACTTATTTATTTTAGACTTAATTTAGGTTTCAAAGTGGAGTAATTGTAGTATAGATAAATAAAAGTCAAGTAGTAGAAGCTAAAAACTAAAGTCTTAAATATTAAAAATAAATAACTACAACTTTTTGATTATCAAATAAAAATTTATAACTTAGAAATAAAATAACATATTAACTTATTAACAATATTAATTTACAATGGCACACTTAATTTTTATTTTGATTCGCTACTTTGTAGAATGTTCAATTAATTATAAAAGAGGTAAGAATGTAAAGAATATCTAATTAAAAATTGCACCACCAAAAATAAAATAAATAATAAGGATTAAACCTTAAAAGGATTTGGATTGAATACTTTTTTATTAGAAAAAAACATCTTTTTTCAATTCTAAAATTAACTAATTTTGATTTTGCGCTACTTGGTAGATTATTTTTTAAACTACCCATTACACATGTTTATTTTTCACTTATATCCATGTGTATCGGATCTGTATGTCATTTAAAATTAAAAATTGTAATTAATCGACCATTTTTAAACCTTTTTCTTTACGTAGGTACACCAACTGAACAACACAAGCAGCATAGAGTTAGAAACACTTTGCATTTTTCAATCCTGTGATTCTATAAATGGCATAACATGGCCTTAATACCTATAATACGATTATATGAGTCGTAATTAAATTAATGAATTAGCGACATGATGTAAACACAACTTAAAAAATAAAATCATACATTCAAAAGATTAATTTGCATTGACGACCAGAGTTCGAACTCATATACTCCTGAGTACAACACGAGGATACTATTTCTGAATGGTAGATAAAAAAAGTCATTGGGATGAAAAAGATCAACCACCTGATTTATTTGTTTCCCCAACAACAAAAAATGTGTTTTTAAGGTCAGCGTGTGTTTCTGCAATAATCACAAGTTTTGAAAAACAATAAATTTATAAATGGTAACTGGTAGTTAGACTAGTCACAAACTATCTCATTAGGTCGCAGTGTCAATACTATGAAACCCTACAAGCAGGTTATTGTTATCTGACCTGGTTGCAGGGTTTTCCTTACAATCAATCAACACTACGACCTAATTAGATCTCTTGTGACCTACAACCAGGTTAGATAAATCGATAATAAAACCTGGTAAGCTCATGTAAGACACATTATGATCCCTCTCAATGTAAATCAATCTTCTGAACTGATTCCAGGGAAAATGGGAAACAATCTCCATTTTCTTCACCGGAACATCTAATAAGGCAAGAATCATCGTAAAGATAGAACTATTTAACTAAATGGAAAACTAGACCAACATGTTTATGAAATTATGCAGCACCTACCAAGTTGTAAATAAATTAACAAAGGAAAGTTATGAAAAAGTTCAATATTCCCTGAGTTATACATATTAATTTTTAAGTCATATTTTTAAATTTGTCAGTTTTTAGTGCATAATTATCACCACACTCTACACACACACCGAGAACAATGGTTTTGGGCGTCCAAAGTATCAATCTTTTCACCATCATAACAGCACATACCTATGTACATATTATGTATAATTATATTGTATATGGACACGGAAAGTAATTAAGTATTAGACGGATACAATGCCTCATTGAAAGTTACAGACACATTTTTGTAACAATTTGAGGTAACTGTACTTACTAGGTATTTTACATTATATTTTTCGTTTGATGGATTAAAAAGATTATGGTGTAGCATTATTTTTCGTTTTCGATTTTTGTAATTAGCGTGATACTGACAGATTTTTTTGGTATTGAATAATTATTATCATAGGATAATCTTTTTTATGAACGCCGTGTATTTAACAGTTATGCAATGTGCAAACTAATGACTACTAAAATTGAGTGATGATAATTGATTATGTACGAGTATTTATTGCCTATGTATTAGAATTTATTTATCACTTGATAGGCAATCAAAAAAAACTTTAAAGATTTCAGACAGATAAGAGAAGAGACTTAAATATTATGTTCCATAAAACTGGAAATTCGCTAAAATTTTATGAAAATTTGGGAAAAAACACTTCCTTGAAATGGAAACAAAACTATTGTTAAAATAATATGCGAGGTACTTTCTTTTGATTATTAACTAGCACTTGAGTTGTAGTAAATATAAAATAATTAATTAGTTTAAAAATTGTTTTCAGCACAATTTTCAATTTAAAAATCGAACGATTCCTTTGGTCCGTGTTGTCTTGTAAGTGAACTGTAATGCACAGCCTTTGTATTTCATGTCAATAAGAAAAAAATCTTGTGACACTCTGTACGATAAAGTACCAACATAATAATAATTATACATTCATCTTTGATACAAAGAATACCATTACATATTATGTATATTAATATAATTTATCATATTTTGAATATTCGTACAAAATTATTATGTCAATCGGACATAATAACTTTATTAATAATAAATTATTTGAACTGAGTACTACATGAACTTAAAAGTAATTTTTAGCAGGTACGAGAAAATGAAACTTATAAACCAAAAGTGGTACACATTTTCTTATTAACAATAATAAAAATACCTTGAGTATTGTTCTTTTTATTATTTTATGTAATACCCTATATGATAGAGTTCTTGAGGGTAGAAGTTATTTCTAATTCTAACACTAAAATTTTTAATTCCCTGGGTCAATCATGCTGGAAGTGATTTTGATTTGTATTTTGTTGAGAATGAGTTTCTCCCGCTGCCTTGAAACAAAACTTCTTCTTTCTGTACCACAACTACTGAAAGCGAGTCTCATGATGAAACTGTTCCGTAAAAGCCATCATCGACCTCGAAAAGTAAGTTGTTTCACCAACCAACCAACAGGCGTTGTTTCAAAAAGAACTTAAGTCATAAAACTCTCAACTTAATCAATACCATAAGACTAAGGACTAGTGCTTTTTAAAAATATTTTCGATTTCAACAAATGACTTGCGAAAAGGTAGGAAAAAACACCAGTCATTCTCTTTCTATGCTACTGTTGTCATGTTTCAACATTCTGGCTGTTTTTTTTGATTAGTAGCAAGCTTTCTACCGGATGCCGTATTCTCCATTGGTCTGAGCGATACGGGGTGTTTTTCCTACACATTTCGTTCAAGAGGCTGTCATTCTCACGAGCTTGTGTAGAAAGAACTTTTGGAAGTTTTCTTCACAGAGACGATGGGGTTCGTGTAAGACACAGACATGGTTTTCTGGTTTGTTTTGTTCACTTGTGGCCTTAACCTTATGCAGAGACACGCTGACACAATGCAAGACACAACCAGTATTCCCAGCAGAACACAGAGCGTTGCTGAGAAGCCGAGGGTGGTCATGCAGATCATGCCGGAGTTGTCCTCCAGGTTGGTGGGGAAGATCATGGTCTGGGAGGTCGAGTTGCCGTCGTCCAGCGAGAAGGTCAAGTCTCCCGTGGACACGACCTTGATGATCTTGTTCACCCCGATGTCTTCCTTCTCCCCCGTATCCCGCCGGTGTCTCCTCACCCTTCTCTCGTCTCTAGGCTGACCGCCGGATCCCCCGTGCAAGAAGACATCTATCGGCAAGCTGTTGCCATACGTGGCTTCAACATTGGAAGATGAGTGGTGGGCCTCCAGCAGCTGCGTGTGTTGGGGATGCAGATCTCCAGAGTCGGAGCTGCACTGGTCCGGACATTGGTATCTGCAGATTTGAATTGTACACTGGAAGTGCACCTCCATAGAATCCGGGAATTTGAACGCTTGGAAGTGGGCATAAGACAGGACAGAAGCGCTGGCACCAAAGTTCTTGATTTTAGTAAATCTCGACATGAGTTTGGATCTGGTAACACAACCTCTTTGATCTACAAGTTGGATTGGCGCTCTCTTACCATCGTGAGCCATGCAATTGCGAACAAGCATGTCAAACTTGGAATCATCGTCTTTGATGGCAAGTACCATTGTCATTGTTTGTCCAATCTTCACAAGACCTGACACTTCGGACGCCCAAGGTCCTTTGCCTACTTGAATCTGCATCCAACAACCCACATTGTCTCCTGCAAAGTCAGCGCGAACCACATCTAGCATATCTACAGGGAATGGTCGAAACGTGACAGACTTCTCGTACTGGTCGTGCCAGGTGCACCTGAGCTTCCTGGCCTGATCCCACACCTCCTGCACCTGAGGGTCGTACTGGATCACGATGATGTTCTCGAAGTAAGTGCCGGAGCCGGCATCCGCGCCATATCCGTACAACCCGTTCTCTGTGTTGCCAGATGTCCCGCAAGCATGAATGCCGATCTCAAAGTTAGCTGATGTTCTTCCTAGCCCAGCAGGTAGATGAACACAGTTCACATTACTGTAGTGGCCTTTACTGAACACAATTCCGAAGAAGGGTTTGT